>JAEQBA010003349.1:0-284499 GCA_019434445.1 Phalangium opilio
CTTGTGGGTACTTGTGGGTGCTTGTGGGTACTTTAGGTGCTTTTGGGTGCTTGTGGGTACTTGTGGGTACTTGTAAGTCTTGTGGGTACTTGTGGGTTCTTGTGGGTACTTGTGGGTGCTTGTAGGTACTTGTGGGCTCTGTGGATGCTTGTAGGTGCTTGTGGATACTTGTGGGCTCTTGTGGGGTACTGTGGCTCTTGTGGGTATTTGTGGGTGCTTGTGGTACTTGAAGTTGCTTGTGGGTAATTGAAGTTGTTTGTGGGTACTTGTGGGTTCTTGTGGGTACTTGTGGGTGCTTGTGGGTACTTGTGGGTGCTTGTAGGTACTTGTGGGTTCTTGTGGGTACTTGTGGGTTCTTGTGGGTACTTGTGGGTGCTTGTAGGTGCTTGTGGGTGCTTGTGGGTGCTTGTAGGTGCTTGTGGGTGCTTGTGGGTACTTGTGGGTGCTTGTGGGTACTTGTGGGTGCTTGTGGGTACTTGAAGTTGCTTGTGGGTACTTTGTGGTGCTTGTGGGTGCTTGTAGGTACTTGTGGGCTCTTGTGGGTACTTGTGGGCTCTTGTGGGTACTTGTGGGTGCTTGTGGGTGCTTGTGGGTACTTGTGGGTGCTTGTGGGTACTTGTGGGTACTTATGGGTGCTTGTGGGTACTTGTAGGTGCTTGTGGGTACTTGTGGGTTCTTGTGGGTACTTGTGGGTGCTTGTAGGTACTTGTGGGCGCTTGTGGGTGCTTGTAGGTGCTTGTGGGTACTTGTGGGTACTTGTGGGTACTTGTGGGTGCTTGTGGGTACTTGTGGGTACTTGAAGTTGCTTGTTGGTACTTGAAGTTGCTTGTGGGTACTTGTGGGTTCTTGTGGGTACTTGTGGGTGCTTTTAGGTACTTGTGGGCTCTTGTGGGTACTTGTTGGCTCTTGTGGTACTTGTGGGTACTTATGGGTGCTTGTGGGTACTTGTAGGTGCTTGTGGGTACTTGTAGGTGCTTGTGGGTACTTGTGGGTCTCTTGTGGGTACTTGTGGGTGCTTGTGGGTTCTTTAGGTGCTTTTGGGTGCTTGTGGGTACTGTATGTGGGTACTTGTAAGTGCTTGTGGGTACTTGTGGGTTCTTGTGGTACTTGTGGGTGCTTGTAGGTACTTGTGGGCTCTTGTGGGTGCTTGTAGGTGCTTGTGGATACTTGTGGGCTCTTGTGGGTACTTTTGGGCTCTTGTGGGTATTTGTGGGTGCTTGTGGTACTTGAAGTTGCTTGCGGGTACTTGAAGTTGCTTGTGGGTACTTGAAGTTGCTTGTGGGTACTTGTGGGTTCTTGTGGTACTTGTGGGTGCTTGTAGGTACTTGCGGCTCTTGTGGGTACTTGTGGGCTCTTGTGGGTACTTGTGGGTGCTTGTAGGTGCTTGTGGGTACTTGTGGGTACTTGTAGGTGCTTGTGGGTACTTGTGGGCTCTTGTGGGTACTTGTGTGCTTGTGGGTACTTTAGGTGCTTTTGGGTGCTTGTGGGTACTTGTGGGTACTTGTAGGTGCTCTGGTACTTGAGGGTTCTTGTGGGTACTTGTGGCTCTTGTGGGTACTTGTAGGTGCTAGTGGGTACTTGTAGGTGCTTTTGGGTGCTTGTGGGTACTTCTAGGTGCTTGTGGGTACTTGTAGGTGCTTGTGGGTGCTTGTGGGTACTTGTAGGTGCTTGTGGGTACTTGTGGGCTCTTGTGGTGGACTTGTGGGTGCTTGTGGGTACTTGTAGGTGCTTTTGGGTGCTTGTGGGTACTTGTTGGTACTTGTAGGTGCTTCTGGGTGCTTGTGGGTTCTTGTGGGTTCTTGTGGGTACTTGTGGCTCTTGTGGGTGCTTGTAGGTGCTAGTGGGTACTTGTGGTGCTTTTGGGTGCTTGTGGGTACTTCTAGGTGCTTGTGGGTACTTCTAGGTGCTTGTGGGTACTTGGGTAGGTGCTTGTGGTGCTTGTGGGTACTTGTAGGTGCTTGTGGGTACTTGTGGGCTCTTGTGGGTGCTTGTGGGTACTTGTAGGTGCTTGTGGTGTGTACTTGTGGGCTCTTGTGGTGCTTGTGGGTGCTTGTAGGTGCTTGTGGTGCTTGTGGGTACTTGTGGTGCTTGTGGGTACTTGTGGGTGCTTGTGGGTACTTGTGGGTGCTTGTGGGTACTTGATTGCTTGTGGGTACTTGTGGGTTCTTGTGGGTGCTTGTAGGTACTTGTGGGCTCTTGTGGGTACTTGTGGGCTCTTGGGGTGCTTGTAGGTGCTTGTGGTACTTGTAGGTGCTTGTGGGTACTTGTGGGTACTTATGGGTGCTTGGGGTACTTGTAGGTGCTTGTGGGTACTTGTGGTTTCTTGTGGGTACTTGTGGGTGCTTGTAGGTACTTTGGGGCTCTTGTGGGTGCTTGTAGGTGCTTGTGGGTACTTGTGGGCTCTTGTGGGTACTTGTGGGCTCTTGTGGGTACTTGTGGGTACTTGAAGTTGCTTGTTGGTACTTGAAGTTGCTTGTGGGTACTTGTGGGTTCTTGTGGGTACTTGTGGGTACTTCTAGGTGCTTGTGGGTACTTGTAGGTGCTTGTGGGTGCTTGTGGGTACTTGTGGGGCTTGTGGGTACTTGTGGGCTCTTGTGGGTGCTTGTGGGTACTTGTAGGTGCTTGTGGGTACTTGTGGGGCTCTTGTGGGTACTTGTGGGTGCTTGTGGTACTTTAGGTGCTTTTGGGTGCTTGTGGGTACTTGTGGGTACTTGTAAGTGCTTGTGGGTACTTGTGGGTGCTTGTGGGTACTTGTGGGTGCTTGTAGGTACTTGTGGGTGCTTGTGGGTGCTTGTAGGTGCTTGTGGGTACTTGTGGGCGCTTGTGGGTACTTGTGGGCTCTTGTGGGTACTTGTGGGTGCTTGAAGTTGCTTGTTGTACTTGAAGTTGCTTGTGGGTACTTGTGGGTTCTTGTGGGTACTTGTGGGTGCTTGTAGGTACTTGTGGGCTCTTGTGGGTACTTGTGGGCTTCTTGTGGGTACTTGTGGGTACTTGTGGGTGCTTGTGGGTACTTGTAGGTGCTTGTGGGTGCTTGTGGGTACTTGTGGGTACTTGTAAGTGCTTGTGGGTACTTGTGGGTGCTTGTGGGTACTTGTGGGTGCTTGTGGGTACTTGTGGGTGCTTGTGGGTACTTGTGGGTGCTTGTGGGTACTTGTGGGCGCTTGTGGGTACTTGTGGGTGCTTGTGGGTACTTTAGGTGCTTTTGGGTGCTTGTGGGTACTTGTGGGTACTTGTAATTGCTTGTGGGTACTTGTGGGTTCTTGTGGGTACTTGTGGTGCTTGTAGGTACTTGTGGGCTCTTGTGGGTGCTTGTAGGTGCTTGTGGGTACTTGTGGGCTTTGTGGGTACTTGTGGGCTCTTGTGGGTATTGTGGGTGCTTGTGGGTACTTGAAGTTGCTTGTGGGTACTTGAAGTTGTTTGTGGTACTTGTGGGTTCTTGTGGGTACTTGTGGGTGCTTGTGGGTACTTGTGGGTGCTTGTAGGTACTTGTGGGTTCTTGTGGGTACTTGTGGGTTCTTGTGGGTACTTGTGGGTGCTTGTAGGTGCTTGTGGGTGCTTGTGGGTGCTTGTAGGTGCTTGTGGGTGCTTGTGGGTACTTGTGGGTGCTTGTGGGTACTTGTGGGTGCTTGTGGGTACTTGAAGGTGCTTGTGGGTACTTGTGGGTACTTGTGGGTGCTTGTAGGTACTTGTGGGTTCTTGTGGGTACTTGTGGGTGCTTGTAGGTGCTTGTGGGTACTTGTAGGTGCTTGTGGTACTTGGGGTACTTATGGGTGCTTGTGGGTACTTGTAGTGCTTGTGGGTACTTGTGGGTGCTTGTGGGTACTTGTGGGTGCTTGTAGGTACTTGTGGGTACTTGTGGGTGCTTGTAGGTGCTTGTGGGTACTTGTGGGCTCTTGTGGGTACTTGTGGGTTCTTGTGGGTACTTGTGGGTACTTGAAGTTGCTTGTTGGTACTTGAAGTTGCTTGTGGGTACTTGTGGGTTCTTGTGGGTACTTGTGGGTGCTTTTAGGTACTTGTGGGCTCTTGTGGGTACTTGTTGGCTCTTGTGGGTACTTGTGGGTACTTATGGGTGCTTGTGGTACTTGTAGGTGCTTGTGGGTACTTGTAGGTGCTTGTGGGTACTTGTGGGCTCTTGTGGGTACTTGTGGGTGCTTGTGGGTACTTTAGGTGCTTTGGGTGCTTGTGGGTACATGTGGGTACTTGTAAGTGCTTGTGGGTACTTGTGGGTTCTTGTGGGTACTTGTGGGTGCTTGTAGGTACTTGTGGGCTCTTGTGGGTGCTTGTAGGTGCTTGTGGATACTTGTGGGCTCTTGTGGGTACTTTTGGGCTCTTGTGGGTATTGTGGGTGCTTGTGGTACTTGAGTTGCTTGTGGGTACTTGAAGTTGCTTGTGGGTACTTGAAGTTGCTTGTGGGTACTTGTGGGTTCTTGTGGGTACTTGTGGGTGCTTGTAGGTACTTGCGGGCTCTTGTGGTACTTGTGGGCTCTTGTGGGTACTTGTGGGTGCTTGTAGGTGCTTGTGGGTACTTGTGGGTACTTGTGGGTACTTGTAGGTGCTTGTGGGTACTTGTGGGTGCTTGTGGGTACTTGTGGGTGCTTGTGGGTACTTGTAGGTGCTTGTGGGTGCTTGTGGGTACTTGTGGGTACTTGTAGGTGCTTGTGGGTACTTGTGGGTGCTTGTGGGTACTTGTGGGTACTTGTGGGTACTTGTAGGTGCTAGTGGGTACTTGTAGGTGCTTTTGGGTGCTTGTGGGTACTTCTAGGTGCTTGTGGGTACTTGTAGGTGCTTGTGGGTGCTTGTGGGTACTTGTAGGTGCTTGTGGGTACTTGTGGGTTCTTGTGGGTACTTGTGGGTGCTTGTGGGTACTTGTAGGTGCTTGTGGGTGCTTGTGGGTACTTGTGGGTACTTGTGGGTGCTTGTGGGTGCTTGTGGGTGCTTGTGGGTGCTTGTGGGTACTTGTGGGTGCTTGTGGGTGCTTGTAGGTGCTTGTGGGTACTTGTAGGTGCTTTTGGGTGCTTGTGGGTACTTCTAGGTGCTTGTGGGTACTTGTAGGTGCTTGTGGGTACTTGTAGGTGCTTGTGGGTGCTTGTGGGTACTTGTAGGTGCTTGTGGGTACTTGTGGGTGCTTGTGGGTGCTTGTGGGTACTTGTAGGTGCTTGTGGGTACTTGTGGGTGCTTGTGGGTACTTGTGGGTGCTTGTGGGTACTTGTAGGTGCTTGTGGGTGCTTGTGGGTACTTGTGGGTACTTGTAAGTGCTTGTGGGTACTTGTGGGTGCTTGTGGGTACTTGTGGGTGCTTGTAGGTACTTGTGGGTACTTGTGGGTGCTTGTAGGTGCTTGTGGGTACTTGTGGGTTCTTGTGGGTACTTGTGGGTTCTTGTGGGTACTTGTGGGTGCTTGTGGGTACTTGAAGTTGCTTGTGGGTACTTGTAGTTGCTTGTGGGTACTTGTGGGTTCTTGTGGGTACTTGTGGGTGCTTGTAGGTACTTGTGGGTTCTTGTGGGTACTTGTGGGTGCTTGTGGGTACTTGTGGGTACTTGTGGGTGCTTGTGGGTACTTGTAGGTGCTTGTGGGTGCTTGTGGGTACTTGTGGGTACTTGTAAGTGCTTGTGGGTACTTGTGGGTGCTTGTGGGTACTTGTGGGTGCTTGTGGGTACTTGTGGGTGCTTGTGGGTACTTGTAGGTGCTTGTGGGTACTTGTGGGTGCTTGTGGGTACTTGTGGGTGCTTGTGGGTACTTGTAGGTGCTTGTGGGTGCTTGTGGGTACTTGTGGGTACTTGTAAGTGCTTGTGGGTACTTGTGGTGCTTGTGGGTACTTGTGGGTGCTTGTAGGTACTTGTGGGTGCTTGTGGGTGCTTGTAGGTGCTTGTGGGTACTTGTGGGTGCTTGTGGGTACTTGTGGGTTCTTGTGGGTACTTGTGGGTGCTTGTGGGTACTTGTAGGTGCTTGTGGGTACTTGTGGGTTCTTGTAGGTACTTGTGGGTGCTTGTGGGTACTTGTGGGTGCTTGTAGGTACTTGTGGGTGCTTGTGGGTACTTGTGGGTGCTTGTGGGTACTTGTGGGTGCTTGTGGGTGCTTGTGGGTGCTTGTGGGTGCTTGTGGGTGCTTGTGGGTGCTTGTGGGTACTTGTGGGTGCTTGTGGGTACTTGTGGGTGCTTGTGGGTACTTGTGGGTGCTTGTGGGTACTTGTGGGTGCTTGTGGGTGCTTGTGGGTACTTGTGGGTGCTTGTGGGTACTTGTGGGTTCTTGTGGGTACTTGTGGGTGCTTGTAGGTGCTTGTGGGTACTTGTAGGTGCTTGTGGGTACTTGTGGGTACTTGTGGGTGCTTGTGGGTACTTGTGGCTTGTGGGTACTTGTGGGTGCTTGTGGGTACTTGTGGGTGCTTGTAGGTACTTGTGGGCTCTTGTGGGTGCTTGTAGGTGCTTGTGGGTACTTGTGGGTTCTTGTGGGTACTTGTGGGCTCTTGTGGGTACTTGTGGGTACTTGAAGTTGCTTGTTGGTACTTGAAGTTGCTTGTGGGTACTTGTGGGTTCTTGTGGGTACTTGTGGGTGCTTTTAGGTACTTGTGGGCTCTTGTGGGTACTTGTTGGCTCTTGTGGGTACTTGTGGGTACTTAGGTGCTTGTGGGTACTTGTAGGTGCTTGTGGGTACTTGTAGGTGCTTGTGGGTACTTGTGGGCTCTTGTGGGTACTTGTGGTGCTTGTGGGTACTTTAGGTGTTTTGGGTGCTTGTGGGTACATGTGGGTACTTGTAGGTGCTTGTGGGTACTTGTGGGTTCTTGTGGGTACTTGTGGGGCTTGTGGTACTTGTGGGCTCTTGTGGGTGCTTGTAGGTGCTTGTGGATACTTGTGGGCTCTTGTGGGTACTTTTGGGCTCTTGTGGTATTTGTGGGTGCTTGTGGTTACTTGAAGTTGCTTGTGGGTACTTGAAGTTGCTTGTGGGTACTTGTGGGTGCTTGTGGGTACTTGTGGGTGCTTGTAGGTACTTGTGGGTACTTGTGGGTACTTGTGGGTACTTGTGGGTACTTGTGGGTGCTTGTAGGTGCTTGTGGGTACTTGTGGGTACTTGTGGGTACTTGTAGGTGCTTGTGGGTACTTGTGGGTGCTTGTGGGTACTTGTGTGTGCTTGTGGGTACTTGTAGGTGCTTGTTGGTGCTTGTGGGTACTTGTGGGTACTTGTAGGTGCTTGTGGGTACTTGTGGGTTCTTGTGGGTACTTGTGGGTGCTTGTGGGTACTTGTAGGTGCTAGTGGGTACTTGTAGGTGCTTTTGGGTGCTTGTGGGTACTTCTAGGTGCTTGTGGGTACTTGTAGGTGCTTGTGGGTGCTTGTGGGTACTTGTAGGTGCTTGTGGGTACTTGTGGGTTCTTGTGGGTACTTGTGGGTGCTTGTGGGTACTTGTAGGTGCTTTTGGGTGCTTGTGGGTACTTGTGGGTACTTGTAGGTGCTTCTGGGTGCTTGTGGGTACTTGTGGGTGCTTGTGGGTACTTGTGGGTGCTTGTGGGTGCTTGTAGGTGCTTGTGGGTACTTGTAGGTGCTTGTGGGTGCTTGTGGGTACTTGTAGGTGCTTGTGGGTACTTGTGGGTGCTTGTGGGTGCTTGTGGGTACTTGTAGGTGCTTGTGGGTACTTGTGGGTGCTTGTGGGTACTTGTGGGTGCTTGTGGGTACTTGTGGGTGCTTGTGGGTGCTTGTGGGTACTTGTGGGTACTTGTAAGTGCTTGTGGGTACTTGTGGGTGCTTGTGGGTACTTGTGGGTGCTTGTAGGTACTTGTGGGCTCTTGTGGGTGCTTGTAGGTGCTTGTGGGTACTTGTGGGTTCTTGTGGGTACTTGTGGGTTCTTGTGGGTACTTGTGGGTGCTTGTGGTACTTGAAGTTGCTTGTTGGTACTTGAAGTTGCTTGTGGGTACTTGTGGGTGCTTGTGGGTACTTGTGGGTGCTTGTAGGTACTTGTGGGTTCTTGTGGGTACTTGTGGGTTCTTGTGGGTACTTGTGGGTGCTTGTAGGTGCTTGTGGGTACTTGTGGGTACTTGTGGGTGCTTGTGGGTACTTGTAGGTGCTTGTGGGTACTTGTAGGTGCTTGTGGGTACTTGTGGGTGCTTGTGGGTACTTGTGGGTGCTTGTGGGTACTTGTGGGTGCTTGTGGGTGCTTGTGGGTACTTGTGGGTACTTGTAAGTGCTTGTGGGTACTTGTGGGTGCTTGTGGGTACTTGTGGGTGCTTGTGGGTACTTGTGGGTGCTTGTGGGTACTTGTAGGTGCTTGTGGGTACTTGTGGGTGCTTGTGGGTGCTTGTAGGTACTTGTGGGTTCTTGTGGGTACTTGTGGGTTCTTGTGGGTACTTGTGGGTGCTTGTAGGTGCTTGTGGGTACTTGTAGGTGCTTGTGGGTACTTGTGGGTACTTATGGGTGCTTGTGGGTACTTGTAGGTGCTTGTGGGTACTTGTGGGTGCTTGTGGGTACTTGTGGGTGCTTGTAGGTACTTGTGGGCACTTGTGGGTGCTTGTAGGTGCTTGTGGGTACTTGTGGGTGCTTGTGGGTACTTGTGAGCTCTTGTGGGTACTTGTGGGTACTTGAAGTTGCTTGTGGGTACTTGAAGGTGCTTGTGGGTACTTGTGGGTGCTTGTGGGTACTTGTGGGTGCTTGTAGGTACTTGTGGGTTCTTGTGGGTACTTGTGGGTGCTTGTGGGTACTTGTGGGTGCTTGTAGGTGCTTGTAGGTGCTTGTGGGTACTTGTGGGTGCTTGTGGGTACTTGTAGGTGCTTGTGGGTGCTTGTGGGTACTTGTGGGTACTTGTAAGTGCTTGTGGGTACTTGTGGGTGCTTGTGGGTACTTGTGGGTGCTTGTGGGTACTTGTGGGTGCTTGTGGGTACTTGTAGGTGCTTGTGGGTACTTGTGGGTACTTGTGGGTGCTTGTAGGTACTTGTGGGTGCTTGTGGGTACTTGTGGGTACTTGTGGGTACTTGTGGGTGCTTGTAGGTGCTTGTGGGTACTTGTAGGTGCTTGTGGGTACTTGTGGGTACTTATGGGTGCTTGTGGGTACTTGTAGGTGCTTGTGGGTACTTGTGGGTGCTTGTGGGTACTTGTGGGTGCTTGTAGGTACTTGTGGGTGCTTGTGGGTGCTTGTAGGTGCTTGTAGGTACTTGTGGGTTCTTGTGGGTACTTGTGAGTTCTTGTGGGTACTTGTGGGTACTTGTAGGTGCTTGTGGGTACTTGTAGTTGCTTGTGGGTACTTGTGGGTTCTTGTGGGTACTTGTGGGTGCTTGTAGGTACTTGTGGGTGCTTGTGGGTACTTGTGGGTACTTGTGGGTACTTGTGGGTGCTTGTAGGTGCTTGTAGGTGCTTGTGGGTACTTGTGGGTACTTGTGGGTACTTATGGGTGCTTGTGGGTACTTGTAGGTGCTTGTGGGTACTTGTAGGTGCTTGTGGGTACTTGTGGGTGCTTGTGGGTACTTGTGGGTGCTTGTAGGTACTTGTGGGTACTTGTGGGTGCTTGTAGGTGCTTGTGGGTTCTTGTGGGTGCTTGTGGGTACTTGTGGGTGCTTGTGGGTATTTGTGGGTGCTTGTGGGTACTTGTAGTTGCTTGTGGGTACTTGTGGGTTCTTGTGGGTACTTGTGGGTGCTTGTAGGTACTTGTGGGTGCTTGTGGGTACTTGTGGGTGCTTGTGGGTACTTGTGGGTGCTTGTAGGTGCTTGTGGGTGCTTGTGGGTGCTTGTAGGTGCTTGTGGGTGCTTGTGGGTACCCTAGTAGCACTGCCGACGTAGGGCCAACATCCCCAGTAGCACTGCCGACGTAGGGCCTACATGGTCGGCTTTGTGTGTTACCGACGAGTTGGTAAAAAGTCACTAATAAGTCGGGAGAGTAATGGTTTGAAAGTCGAAATGTCCGCCTGGAGGGACGATGGCCCGCCGGTTTTCCTACTGTTTTGAGGCTACTATAAAGCGACTGTTGGCCGACTATATGTCGGCGTCATTATGTCTACCTAAAGCCGCGCTCAATCCGACGATTTCGCGGCTTTTTAGTATAGGAACGGTAAATCGTCGGTAAAGGGCTGGTAGAGTAAGGGTTTGAGAATCGAAATGTTCGCCCGGTGGGACTACGGCCCACTGGTTTACCGACTGTTACGACACGAATGAAATACGACCCTCATCCAACACGTTTGAGAGTCGACTTAACCGCCTGTCAGCAAGAGGTCCGACGCTTTTGCGACGATCAAACCTTAACTCGAGGCCCGATGGTTTTGCGACGATCAAGCCTTAACTCGAGGCTTCTTTCGCTCTTAAATTACAAAAATCTTAATTAAAAATATACACTTACAGATTTTTTAAGGAAAAAGAAAAACATACAATTCTAAAGGGTATTACTTGACACTTTTTTCTCTTAAAATGTTTGAAACCGCATAAAATTCTCCAATTAAAACAAATTGAGATCTATTTTGGAATTCAGTATTATTTTCACAACCAAAAATCTTTAAAATACTTAATATATAAGGTTTTTGAACTCCAAGCGCCCCAAAACACTTGCTTCTTTTATATTGAAACAAAGAAACTGAAGGTATACATAAACGTTTAAGTTTTGGTTTCACTTTCTATGGGTGTGGTTCCCAGCAGATGAGAAGCTAGGTAAAAAAGCAAAGGCTTATGCATAAAACTGGCTCTAAGATAAATTGATAATTCAAGACCAAAATTCAAACCTTACGTGACAAACGAAAACGTTTCTAGTTTATATAGTGTGACGAAGAACCATAGCGATGAAATTAAAAGTTAGCAAGCCTAGAACTAATCATTTTCGACCAAAAAATCTCGTTTAAACCTTCTAACGACCCAGCCGCATCAGAGATACTGGAAAGGCTGACTTGCTTTCGCACTAGCAGCGCCCTCTTCGATGATGACGTGCATGGCGTTACCTTAGTTACGCCAATAGAACAGAGGCGTATCACCTGACCCAAGAAATTACAGGTTGGAAAATTCAAACTAGAAAATTAGATGTGTTTTCTTGCTTTGCAGTTTTTTTGTAACGTTATGTTTCTAGTGTTTCCACAAATATAGTATTATCAACTTCTGCTTGTGGGTCGAAATATAGTATAAGTTAAATTTATGACAAAAAAAATTTGGTGGCATATGCGGAATAGTAAAAGTCAAAAAAACCGTCCCACGGAAAAAGAAGGCCTATACAACAACTTCGTTTTTCATTTTACTCTTTTAAAACGTGACCATACCGACTAGCGGGAAGAAGTTGGTAATCAATTGGCTAAAATGGGTTACATGTTTAGGACGGTAGGCAAGCCTACTTCAAACCACCACAGTTCCAACTGTCGGATAAATGTCGGTTACTAAACGGCCTAAGAATAACTTTGCTTTTAATTTTACTCTTCTTAAACGTCACAATAACGACTAGCGCGAGGGAGTTGGTAATCAATTGGCAAAAAATGTGTTGGAATTTTCTAGACAGTAGGCAAGCCTACTTTAAACCATCTCAGTTCCAACTGTCGGATAAATGTCGGTTACTAAACGGCCTAAGCATAACTTTGCTTTTAATTTTACTCTTCTTAAACGTCACAATACCGACTAGCGCGAGAGAGTCGGTAATCAATTGGCAAAAAATAAGTTGGAATTTTCTAGACGGTAGGCAAGCCTACTTTAAACCATCTCTGTTCCAACTGTCAGATAGATGTCGGCATTGCCAACTAAAAGAAGTAGTCGGCTTCATGAGTCGGAAAAGTGTCGGAATAAGCATGGTACAGCTGACTGGACCGTAAACCGACTATTCGACCTTTAACCGACTGTTATGCGGAAGGCTTGTGCTACTGGGGATGGTCGGCTTTGTGTGTTACCGACGAGTTGGTAAAAAGTCACTAATAAGTCGGGAGAGTAATAGTTTGAAAGTCGAAATGTCCGCCTGGAGGGACGACGGCCCGCCGGTTTTCCTACTGTTTTGAGGCTACTATAAAACGACTGTTGGCCGACTATATGTCGGCGTCATTATGCCTACCTAAAGCCGCGCTCAATCCGACGATTTCGCGGCTTTTTAGTATAGGAACGGTAAATCGTCGGTAAAGGGCTGGTAGAGTAAGGGTTTGAGAGTCGAAGTGTCCGCCCGGTGGGACGACGGCCCACTGGTTTACCGACTGTTACGACACGAATGAAATACGACCCTCATCCAGCACGTTTGAGAGTCGACTTAACCGCCTGTCAGCAAGAGGTCCGACGCTTTTGCCACGATCAAGCCTTAATTCGAGGCTTCATTCGCTTATAGAAAAGGAAACTGATACCTAGCATTGAAATTTCTTTAATACATTTTCAATGAACAACACTTAAGAATTTGTACTTTGAATATTTCAAGTAACATGCAGGTCAATTATAACAATTTCAAATATTAAACAATGTATTCGATATGACACGACTAGTCGAATGGAAATATTAGCTGCCTAGCTAATTGGTTTTAACAAAAAGTAAAATTTTTCAGGGCGAGTATAATATTTACATCAATTAAAGCATTTATTAATATTCATTGTTAATATCTTCGACGTGGCCAGTTACTATCTCTTAAATGACAAAAATCTTAATGAAAAATATACGCTTACAGATTTTTTAAGGAAAAATAAAAACATACAATTCTAAAGGGTATTACTTGACACATTTTTCTCTTAAATGTTTGAAACCGCATAAAAAATCTCAAATTAAAACAAATTGAGATCTATTTTGGAATTCAGTATTATTTTCACAACCAAAAATCTTTAAAATACTTAATATATAAGGTTTTTGAACTCCAAGCGCTTCAAAACACTTGCTTCTTTTATATTCAAACAAAGAAACTGAAGGTATACATAAACGTTTATGTTTTGGTTTCACTTTCTATGGGTGTGGTTCCCAGCAGATGAGAAGCTAGGTAAAAAAGCAAAGGCTTATGCATAAAACTGGCTCTAAGAGGTAGATAAATTGATAATTCAATAACAAAATTCAAACCTTACGTGACAAACGAAGACGTTTCTAGTTTATATAGTGTGACAAAGAACCTTAGCGATGAAATTAAAAGTTAGCAAGCCTATAACTAATCATTTTCGACCACAAAAATCTCGTTTAAACATTCTAACGACCAGCCGCGTCAGAGATACTGGAAAGGCTAACTTGCTTCGCACTAGCAGCGCCCTCTTCGATGATGACGTGCATGGTTTCATTTTACTCTTTTAAAACGTGACCATACCGACTAGCGGGAAGGAGTTGGTAATCAATTGGCAAAAATGGGTTACATGTTTTGGACGGTAGGCAAGCCTACTTCAAACCACCACAGTTGCAACTGTCGGATAAATTTCGGTTACTAAACGGCCTAAGAATAACTTTGCTTTTAATTTTACTCTTCTTAAACGTCACAATAACGACTAGCGCGAGGGAGTTGGTCATCAATTGGCAAAAAATGTGTTGGAATTTTCTAGACGGTAGGCAAGCCTACTTCAAACCACCACAGTTCCAACTGTTGGATAAATGTCGGTTACTAAACGGCTAAGAATAACTTTGCTTTTAATTTTACTCTTCTTAAACGTCACAATAACGACTAGCGCGAGGGAGTTGGTAATCAATTGGCAAAAAATGTGTTAGAATTTTCTAGACGGTAGGCAAGCCTACTTTAAACGATCTCAGTTCCAACTGTCGGATAAATTTCGGTTACTAAACGGCCTAAGAATAACTTTGCTTTAATTTTACTCTTCTTAAACGTCACAATAACGACTAGCGCGAGGGAGTTGGTCATCAATTGGCAAAAAAAGTGTTGGAATTTTCTAGACGTAGGCAAGCCTACTTCAAACCACCACAGTTCCAACTGTTGGATAAATGTCGGTTACTAAACGGCCTAAGCATAACTTTGCTTTTAATTTTACTCTTTTTAAACGTCACAATACCGACTAGCGCGAGAGAGTCGGTAATCAATTGGCAAAAAATAAGTTGAAATTTTCTAGACGGTAGGCAAGCCTACTTTAAACCATCTCTGTTCCAACTGTCAGATAGATGTTGGCATTGCCAACTAAAAGAAGTAGTCGGCTTCATGAGTCGGAAAAGTGTCGGAATAAGCATGGTACAGCTGACTGGACCGTAAACCGACTATTCGACCTTTAACCGACTGTTATGCGGAAGGCTTGTGCTACTGGGGCTCTTGTAGCTATCATTTAATTCAAGACGAAATTAAGAAAAAATTGTCACTGAAACACATTTTAGTTTTTTATTACTGTACATACGTTACTCGCTGGGCTTTTCATTATCAATTTTAGTCTAAAATAAAAAGCCGTTGAAATCCTTTTTTAACTCTAATACTCGTTAAGCCTAGGCTAATTATAAGCAGACGATACGTATTTTAAAGAGAGGCTCCAGACGCGATTTCCCAGATCTCCTTTCGAGACTTTGCAGCCACGCTATTGGTTCGAAAATAAAGCTCAAATTTCCTACGAGAGGTGGCACTGGCGTAATGATTTTGGTTAATAACCGTGACGTTCGCGGATCCCATTGCCCTCTACATTATGGAAGCTAGCGTCCGAGACTCCTTTGTCATCTGCTCCTGATTGCAATAATTGAAAAGTATCTATGTACTAAGGTGCAGAGCAACCAACCGAAATCAAGTATCGATGCCGAATTATATGGCGCAGATACAAGCCCGAATAGTATTGGCCCATTTGATCGCCGCTTATGTCTCACTCTCAAGAATTCTGCGGCGTTATACGCGGGAAAAATATGATCACGTGATCGGCCGCCATTTACGGAAAGAAGATTTTATATGGCATAGCTAACTCGATCACGTTGGTGAGCGCGCGAGCTGTGTTTTTGTAAGTGATTATAGTCTGATTCATACTCGGATTCATTGTTCAGAGAACTAGATGGCGCAATTTTTAAATAGGGAGCTTTTATGTCGTATTCTCTGACCTTTTATTATTTTCCTACACGTTTCGAAATTAAGGTTCCCAATTTAGTTAAATAATAGTTTATTAAGCCAATAGGTGATTATATAAAGTATTTGGTCTTGCTGAACTTGTTGAAAATAAGTAATCGTCATCACGCCGCGATTTTTTACGTGGCTTGACACGTGGTTTATAGTTAAGCCGTGGATAAAGAATGCGCGAGAGGAAATTTGTTTTCAAACTATCCTTCAACACGAGAACAAATTTCCTCACGCGCATTCTTTATCCTTGATCTTATGATTCTGAGCGCGAGCGCCATTTCTCCAGACTATACGTCACTCGATAGTGACGATTTGATATATTTTTCAATTAACTAATCCTTCTTTATATATTTACCTAAAGCTTAGATTATTATTATTAAAACTTCGTCACAAACAAAAATATATCGTTTACGGATATTCTTTGAAAACGGAATGATCGAAAAAGGCAAAAAATACTGGGGGGAAAGTGTCTGGCACGAGGGTCTGGTTGCATTGCACCTCCAAAAACGGGCGAAAATTGAGTGACCTCTGTAGAGGAGGCCTTACTCCAAAACGGACCAAGACTCTTGAAAATAATAGTTGTAGAAGAGGAAATTTCCAGCTACGATTTTCCAAAAAAAACCCGCTAACCTTAACCATTACTATCGTATTTTTTGACTAACATAAGCTGTGTAGCTTGACCGCAAACATTAGACTTAAAGTGCGAAAGAACCTCTAAATTTCGCAAAGTAAGTTTATCACTGTGCCAATCAGGTGGAATATCGCTCCCCAATCTTTAAGAAAGGAAAAGAGAGAAAAAATTCATATTCAAGGAACTTCATGAGACTTGAATAGATTTGAATCGGAATTTCAATAGACTTCAAGACATTTTTAACGGATTACCTTGGACTTCAAGAGATTTTTCATTTTTTCAAGAACTTCATATGACTTCAAGAGATTTCCAACTGACTTCATTAACTTTGATAGATTTCAAGGGGACTTCGTATGACTTCAAGAGATTTCCAAGAGACTTCCGAGAGACTTCGAGAGATTTCCAAGAGACTTCGCATGACTACAAGCGATTTCCAAGGGACTTCGCATGACTTCAAGGGATTCTCTAGGGACTTCCTAAGACTTCCGATATTTCAATCAAATTTTTCGATTTATAGACACTTCAAAAATGATTCATGGACTTCAATCGTGATTTCAAAAATTTTGTACACCTGATTTCACAAGTGGTTTCCCCCTCGCATTGAAGCTCCCTATGATGCTAATTTTACTCAAGAAATGATTCCACAATCTTATGAGGATGCGATAAACTCACCTGAAAAACTCAAATGGGCAGAAGCCACGGATGAAGAAGTCAGAATGCTAAAAGAGAGAAAAGTGCTTACAACCGTTCCGACACCGGAAAAGGGGAAAGTAATAGGCTGCCGTTGGGTCTTTGCAGTAAAAACGAATAACGGACGGCAGACAAGATACAGAGCACGCCTAGTAGAACAAGGCTTCAATCAGAAACCTGGAACAGACTATGACGAATGCTTTTCCCCTTTGGTAAATTTCTCGTTGATCAGACTATTTATTTTGATGTTCGTCGTGTATTTGGGATGGACGCACACGCGTTTCGACGTCAAAAATGCGTACCTATATGGTTCTTTAGATCAACCAGTACACATGAAACATATCCCAGGCTATTGTACCGGAGCGGAGGGAACATGTATCAAAGTTATTAAAGCCCTATATGGGTTACCACAGAGCGGACGGCAATGGTATTTGGCCTTGGATAGCATGTTTTGCAAATTAGGATTTAGCAAAATCTTGGGTACGAATTGCATCTATTATATACCAGATAAAGCGCTCATTCTTGTCTATGTGGATGACTTGGCTGTATTATCTCATAACGACACTGAAGTAGAACAGATATACAAAACCATATCCCGAGTGTATGACATCAAGAATCTAGAACCCATTAAGACACTACTAGGAGTGGAATTTGAGTGGTCGCGTAAAGGAGTGAGAATCCATTCAAGCACCTACATAAAAGCATTACAGAAAACCTACAAACTAACGGTACTACCTGTGGGACTACCCATGGCTCCGGCCGCCGGATTAACTCGTGAGGACTGCCCAATTACAGAGGTGGAGAAGGAACGTTTGAAGGTGTATCCGTACCAGTCACTTATTGGAGCACTGCTTTTTGTTGCTCAATGAACGCGACCTGACATTTTGTAT
Source organism: Phalangium opilio (assembly GCA_019434445.1). NCBI lineage: Eukaryota > Metazoa > Arthropoda > Arachnida > Opiliones > Phalangiidae > Phalangium > Phalangium opilio. The sequence continues at coordinate 17,125 of JAEQBA010003349.1, forward strand.
TCAGTCATCGCCCTTTCACAATTTAATTCTAACCCCGGAATCAGTCATTGGAAACAATTATGCTATCTGGCTCAATATGTAACGTCTACTTCTCATTACGGTCTCCACTACCAGCAAGAACAAGCGGAAAACAGATTAAATATCCACACCGATTTTAAAAAACGTCTTGGTTTAGACCAAGGCCAAAACAACAAACGATATGTGTGAGGTTTATCATTTGACTGAAGTCTCAGATATTGCAATTGTTTTAGTTATTTTTATCCATTTAATCCTTAATCAATATTAAATTCAATCAACTGATTTTACTGTTAATCGATCTATTCCCTCTAAATTAATTGAAAAAATTACATATCTACTCTTTTTCAAGAACAATTACATTTTCCGAAAACATTTTCTCATGAAATGAATTATTTTGAAGGAAGTACGTGTTGAGATATCAACATAGAATATTTGAAATATTCTATTGACTTTCTAAAAAGAGCAAGCGAACTTTGACATAATTCGAAAGGAAAATGTACAAATTTAATCGAAATGCTACATTTCTATGGTCGCCTCTATGAAGAAAAGATAGCACTGCAATTTCCCTCTCCGTGCTTTAGAATTTCTTGGTCATAATTCAGTCTTCATTTGAAACGTCACCACCCCTTTCTACATTGTTGGCGCTACTTGTACACCGGTTACGTATTACGTGTAATCATTTTAGTACGCATAAAGACCATTTCGGAAACACACAGGGGCGAGGCCACCATTGGGGTATTCTCCCTCACACCAAGGGTCACCGCCAGACTGTCAAAGTTCACTACAAGCAAGATGCTAGTCAACTCTCACTGTCTATAGCGGTGCCTCTAGGCGAGAGAGAGAGAGAGAGAGACCTCAATGGTGGGCATCACCCCTGTGTTTTAATTATCTGTATGTAATTTCCAAAATGGTCCACTCACTTACAATGTACACCGATAACACTGAGTGATCGGTCCTTCAGGTGCTAGCGAGTGTCAAGCCACAACCGTAATCATTCATGTACTCGAATGTTATATAGTTTTAGGTTATTAAGCTAGGCGGGCAAGTCCGGAGAGTCATGTACCGTTCACTAATGTGAAAAGGTTTCGAACTATATGATAATATTGGCTGAGTGTGTTGCGACGGCTCAGATGACCCATACACTGGAACCACTGGTGATTGTAAAATTGTATATATTGGGAATATGGAGGGGGGAGTTACATCAAAAGCGCATACATTAAAATAAAGTAATATATTTTTCGTGTGCTACAGAGTGCCACCTACTAAAATAAACCACACAGGATAAACGTTGTTGCTTTGTCTTAAGAAGACGACATTAGTTTATAAATTAGTTTGAGCAAAATAAGTTATTTATCATAATTTCTTGAACATCAGTCTTCTCAGAAACTTACTACAGATTTAAACGTTTTTGGTGCAAACTTCAAAATTTGTCAAGCCAGCCTTAATTAAAACTATGCCCGTCAAGGTGTTTTAAGTTAGTAATCATCGACACGTAATCCCTTCAAAATAATTAATTTCATGATAAAATGTTTTCGGAAAATGTAATTGTTCTTGAAAAAGCGTAGATATGTAATTTTTTAAATTAATTTAGAGGGAATGGATCGATTAACAGTAAAATCAGTTGATTGAATTTAATATTGATTAAGGATTAAATGGATAAAAATAACTAAAATAATTGCAATATCTGAACTTCAGTCAAATGATAAACCTCACACATATCGTTTGTTTTTTCGGCCTTGGTCTAAACCAAGACTTTTTTTATAATATCTGTCACTTCAGTCTTAATGTAATTAAAATTTGAACAAATTTATTTTTGCTTTACCGTCATACATTTGGGGTTGATCTATTTCTAATTGCTTAAAGAAGTACTTAATTATCGTAAATTACATTTAACTTATATCCAATAACATTGATTTCGATAAGCATATAATGTTGAACTTTATTCATGAAAGAAGTTTAAAAACGACGGTATTTGAAATATGAAAAGAATACTGGAGAATATGCCTGAATGCAACAAAATATTTTAAAGCACAGTCGTACGATTAGTCTTAGAACCTGGGACTCAAATTGCAACCTCTAAACTGTTTGGCAAACAGCTCAACGTAAATATTCAAAGTGTCTACCATTGTGGTTGAGGCACTCTTCCAGAGGACTGTCCGTGTCTTACATTACATTTGCAACCACTAAACTCATGACGCATGGTAAGACTAATGGTATTGCCGTTAAGGCTTCATGTAGGGGGATATGATAATGCCGGTAGTAATGCCCTTGTATACTGGCACGAATAGTAGAATGGCTTAGTGCAACTTCTTGTTCCACCGCTCTATACTAGCATGAGATTGGCTTGAAAACTTTCTACGACGTCAAAGTCTCTATCCTCATTACAGACTATACAGTGTCTTCTACGTTCACGATCTTGCACTACCGAAATCACGAAGGTGCTCGCACCCGAATGCTGTCGGTGTGGAGACCGTTCGGCATAAAGCACTGCCTTTAGTTGAACGTTACCGCGACCTTCAACCAAAATAAACGTGCTGTCCAATTTGTCCTGGTTAGAATAGGTTGGCATTTTGCTAGGAAACGAGACTACTGTAATTCTACTACTTAGCTGCGACACTGAAAGACCCTGTATATCTAAAGAGACCGGAAGTTCCTCAAAGTTGAGTTTTCAAAGATTGCCAGCTTGAGCAGGTCATGGTGTGTATAGTGGTGAAGGTCGCTTTAACGTTCGACACGTGACACCACGGTATGTTTGGTCCTCCAATGTCCTGACCCGATAGGTCCAAACAATTACCATCCTGGTTTTCGGATCAGTATTGCGGTATTGCTGGTCCCTTTAGAAATACAAGGTCTGTAGTGTTACAATTGTGACAATACGTCTGTTAAAAAGGCACAAATACCTTTATATAAAAAACCATTGTAATAATGGTTGGCCAATTTTTAAACACCCCTAACCTTAAACTTTGGCCAAAATAAGGAAAACATAAAGGTTTCTTTGGGAATAACTTTGAAGAAGGTCCGACTTGTCTGTGGAACCGAGAAAAAAGGCCGTAGTGAAAAGTAATCGTCGTTACGTAGCAGTTAGGATCGAATTTAATTAGTTAGTCTCGTCTCTTAGCAAAATGCTAGTGTATTCAAACCAGGGCAAATTGAGCATGATGTTTACGAGGATTACCTAAGATGGCAAAACCTTTGCGTGAACTAGTTGAAGCCGATCCATTATTTTTTAGAAAGGTACTGTTCTCTGACGAGGCTATTTAGCGAAGGTACCTTAAACCTTCATAACGTGCATTTTTGGGAGGGCATTCTTGGAAACCAAATTATCGGACCCTTTTTCTTGATAAGAAAATCTCTGAAGGCATATAATTGGACTTCCTGCGTCATGAGTTCGTTGCTTGAAAAGTTATTGCAAGACATGGGCAGATGAAGAGTGCCTGTACCACAATGGTAATTACATTGAACATTTACGTTGACGTTGATGTGTTCCAAACAGATTAGAGTTTGTAATTTGAGGCCCAAATTCCAAGACTAATCGCAAGACTGTGCTTTAAAATTTTCTGTTGCTCTCCGCACTTGACTGGTATGCTAGGTGGTATTTCAGTAGAAGAAAATTTATTGAATTAGGGATAGCGATGTGGCTTAGTTATGGACTAGACGCCCTTGATTTATTGGCAACATTATTACATTGAATGTTGCCAGATTAAATTGTTGCTGGTGATTTTGCGAACTATGTTAATGATATATTAAAATTTAAATGGAAAATTTTCATTTTGACACATTCCTTACCCTAAAATTTTGTATTTGGAGCCTATTAATGCATTTTAGTGATAATGTAATTAATTTTAGCGTTAAATAGGAAAACATTTAGGCTGAAAGAACAACTCGCGTAGTTTGATCTTATTTTATTATTTCAGTTAAGGGTTATCTAAAGTTACCCAAAAAAACCTGTTGTTTTCGATTAATTTCACGTTAAATATGGTTATTAAATTGAAATTAACGGCTTATTTTCTTTTACTAGCGTTATTTCAGTTTATTATACGAACAAGAAATTCTCCTTAACTGCAAACTTTAGAGAAGTGACTGTTTGACTCTTGCGGAACAATCACTATTTTGCCCCAAAACTTTTAAATATCGCTCCTTTCCAATGGCTCTCTTTTCAATATGGAAAAATGCTTTTAAATGACAATTTAATTAATCGTAAGAATTAAACAGGAAAGTGGAGGCTGGGTGAAAGATAAATGTAGTTTTAATTTTAATTTGTTAGTTTAATTATAAGGTATCCGTGAATTTACCCAAAACACGAATCTTTCACATTAATTATACTTGATTGAGTTTAATTTAACGGCTTATCTTGTTTATCTAGTGTGGATTTAGTTTATAATATAAGTTTCAATAAAATATTAATTTTAATTGCAATTACCCTAAAATTTTAATGTATGCGCTTTTTATGTATTTTAATGATCATTTAAATTAATTTAAAAGTGAAATAGGAAACATCTGTGGCTGTACGAAAAACTTGTGATGTTTTAACCTTAATTTGAGCGTGGTTCGTGAGAGTGGATTAAGCTTAAAATATATTTGAATTTTTTTACCCTAATTGCAATGTTTAGTGCAGTTTAATATTTTTTCCGCAAATTCATTTTTTAACCCAAAACTTTTGAATTTCGCGGCAATTATTGTACTTTAAAATAGTTTAAATTAACTTAAGTGTGAAATAGAAAATATTGGGCTTTACCAATGGCTTGGGTAGTTTTAATCATAATTAAACAGTTTATTTAAAAGTTATTTGAGCTTTTATCCAAAAATGTATATTTTGGTTTAATTTCACGTTAATTATATTAAATTGAGTTAAAATTAACGTAGGATTGTGTTTTGGCAGTGTACATTTAGGTTATAAAATGAGTTTAAATGCATGCATTACCTTAATTACAATTTTCAGTGGAGTTTTCGATTCTCATTTTACGCAAAACTTTTGAATTTCGCGCCTATTAAGGTACTTTGGAGATAATTTAAATTATCTTAAGTGTGAAAGAGAAAACATGGAGCTTTACCAACGGCTTGGGTAGATACAGTCTTGATCAAGAACATCATTTAAGAGTTTTCTGAGTTTTCATCCAAAAAATGTATATTTGGGGTTTAATTTCACGTTAATTATACTAAATTACGTTGAAATTAACTTGTCGTCAGTGCTCATTAAGCTTATAAAATGACTTTCCACAATTAATTAACCTTAATTCTAATGTTTAGAGGAGTTTTTGATTATTTCCAATAAATTGCGTTCAATTTTTATCATATCCTGTGCTAGGTTTGTGGTAACATAAAGATTATCTATACAATATGTTAATGAATGATTTTATTCTATAATTTAGCTTAATGTCAGTAATTAAATCAAATACCTATACAATGCATAGCAATTTAAACCAATAAACAAACGGCAATGTGGACCGTTGAAAATGGCACACAACGTAACCCTCCGTTTCCAACGTGGTTACATTGAGAGAATCTGTGATGTAAACATGAAAATTATTTGCCTAATTAAATTATATAACGACACTGTCCTCCTGGATTAACCAGTACCACTGTTACATATGAATTAAACAATCCACTGTTGGTAACAAATAGTTTATAAAATGATAACGTAACATCACAGTATGACTGATTCAATAGGATCAAAATTGTTTTAACGAATAATCTGGTCCTTTACATTGGTTTAGTTTCAGGAATTATATCACACACCTTCATAATTAGTAGCATTTTAGTCAGATTAACAAATAATGAAACCGTTTATACCTGTCCTCAAATGAGAATGTTGACTTAACTGCGCTAACGTAAATACAACTCTTTTAACTGCCGTAGGGAAAACACATTGAACATTTGGTCATCTTTCCTGTAATATTTTGAAGTTGAATTCTTCACAGGGTGAAAACACTACCGTTGATTTCTAAACCATAATAATTTGGATAGATATGCCATTTTTTGCTTAAAACTAGACGCGCCAACAAACTGTCATGAATACAGTATTAAGTAGGGTAAAACCTAGGCCCTAGGGTTGGAATTTGTAGCATGAATCGAAGCAGAGCAGACTACGTATTTTGTAATTCCAAAACCGAGGTGGAAATTAGCTTTCTTATAATCTTTAAAAGGAAAGACACTATAAACACTATATTACATTGACAAACTAAAATACAACTTAAGCCTTGGCCGTAAAGAACGTCGAAAAGCTTACTTTAGATGATATTAAAATCTCTATAAACTGTAATTATTTACCTGAATTACTTTTCTAGACGAAACTTCGACCTGATAACGACGAAATTCTTATTAAGGGTGCTACAGTTAATTAGAAAATACATATAAAGGTGCTCAAGCTCGGATGAAATACCGCAGTAATTTGTTAGCGTCTACTGCTAAGAAATTAGGAAAATCAGCAAGAAAGCCAACATTTGCAATATGTCTACGTAACTTGTTAGCACCCACAAACGTAGGCCCTTCTAGTTGTCAACGAGAACGAAATGAAGAAATAGGTTTCAGCACGCTATAAGGTTAGGCTGACTTCTGACCCAAAAGTACTTTGTTAATTAGTTAAAGTACAATACTTGGACTTCAATAATTAAAAATCGAAACAGGTATGTGGAAAATGTAACATACGGCACTTGATCAGAGAGGTAACAAGTTGGAAAACCAAAATATTATCTTTCCGAGGCGAGTGCAGGACTACCTACAAACTTTTGTAACTAGAAAAGTAGTTATTGCTGTTTATTGATAAGCAAACTGCAGAAGTTATAATTATTCATTCATTCATAACAAGGTTGGCGTCTAAACACTATCCTTTCGTTTTTTCTCAACAATAATGTTAGTTTGCCAGCTTGAATACCAGAAGTTGGATGAGGAGTAGAAGTTTTGGGAAACCCAATTCCTCGCTCGACATGAATTTTTATCTCCAAAAATATGGGTCACTCCAAGCGGGATATGGAGGTTGGTTCCCAGCACAGAGAAGGATGGATATAAAAGTTTTAGGCTAAGTCACAAATTTTGGAACTCTGTCAATATTCATTAGGCCTCCAAACACTCCAAAACTAGTTCACTAGTGCCAGGGTCTATTGCCTAGGCCTTTGCGAGTACTCGATTGAAGGAAAGTACTGGATCGAGACTTGAGAATCAAAATTTTAGGACTTGAGAATTATTTCGAGTCCTCAAAAATCCTTAATACTATTGGACTCAAGTTGGACTCAAACCGAGGCTTAGTTACTTAGCAAGTCCAAAAATATTAACCTTGAATTCGGTGACCCGGAATTTTAAGCAGAGCGCGGCATCTAGTGAGGTTTTATCGATTTAGAATTTAAGAGTAGACAGGTAATTGGACAAATATTAGTTCAAAGAAATTCAGTTAAGCAAACCGAAAGTTAAAATTACGGTTTTTGCGCGTTGTTTTTGTAGGACTGTCCACTAGCCGAGCCGAGCGAGCTTTTTAAAAGCTCGGCTCCAAAATGATCGAGACGAGCCGAGCTGGCTCGGTTGACATATATGTTTAACAAAAATCGCTACTACCAACTTAAGACTTGAGAACGACTAAAAATGCTATCCCATGTTTAGGAATGTAGTGATTCAGTAAAATCCGCTCGGTAAAAAGTAAAGAAATCGTTATATGTTCACGGTTAGAGGCGAGAGAAAGCAAATTTTCTAATGCTTTATTTCATCGGAGCCTCCGAAATGAACTAGGCCCATGCGTGTGGTGAAGCGAGAATATTTTTTTAACAAATTTAGTTCGCCGTGTTTTATCGCTTGGGGGCGCTGACACGACCGTAAAATAAACAAAGTTCAACCCCGTGACCCTTACGACTGCTTACGTATTTGGGCCAAGGTCGCGGATTGTAAGTATACGGTTTTATTACTCTAACTGAATTATTTTAATTTAAATAATTTAACATCTACTTTTATTTAAAGAATCATGGTTTCATACAATCTAATCAAACCAAATGATTCAATAAAAAGTGAAGAGACCCAAAAACATTTACGTTAATTTTAGGATGAAACTTTTCTCTATCATAAAATTTTATGAGTGACCCCTAAAATATCAACGATAATTTAAGGAAGACCCCTGTCACAACGGTAATGTGGGCGCCATCTCGTACACATATATGGTGAAAATATTTTCCTTAACAAACTGGATATTTCCCCACATAAAATTTGACATGCATGGGCCTAGTTCATTTCGGAGGCTCCGATTTCATGTAAAAATACAACGGAACGCTATTGATGGAGAGGACTAAAAGGAAAGCACTATTTCAGTGACTAAGCTTGCTATCCGGCTCGCGAGTTTTAGTGGCTCGATGCCTATCGGCTTGGCTCAACCTTATAAAAGCTCGCTCGTTAATTAGTCGAGCCGCCAGAGTGTCGGCTCGAACTCGGCTCGCTCGTCACAAGCACGAGCTGGCTCGAGCACGTGTACAGTCCTACGTTTTCGAAATGTTCACTATTTTAAAAGTTTAGTAGATTTTAAATTATTCCCTTTTTTGCAATATAATTATGTAAAATTAATATATTAATAGTATAAATAGAAATAATTTATCTGAACTCGACTAGGACTTGAAACAATTTACCAGGATTCGACACTGGCCTTGAAACCTAGTTCTAAAGCTGACTTCTAGGAGGATACAGGGGTGAAGGAGTCTTCGACTGCCCGTTTTCTCATTGAAACGCGCTTACAGATTATCGGCCGTGGTTTCCCCCCGTTTTCCCTCTTTCTGGGAGATTCTTAGCTGCGCAACTAGTTCCGCGCACATCGTCATCGGGCGTCATCTGTTCGTTTGATTTAATTTTTGGTAAACGCTTAGGCCTAATGCAATTTTTTAGTGCTTTAACGGAACATTTATCATTATTTTATTTTTTATTAATAGTAAATTATGGTTATTACACAAAACTGAAGTATAGTATACGGTTTTTTACTCTTTCCCTACACCTAAACCTCTACTAGGTAAGTGTTTAAGATGGATTAAAGCCTTTGGGGGAGTCGAGTTAACGCCCGATAAAATTAAAAAATATCACTGCATGTGCAGTGAACACGAAATATAGGCGACGTTGCTCCTAAGGCCTAAGCTAGCATAAAGAACCCGCTATTTTTTGAATTGGGATTTGCGTGGTCACGTGATGCGCGTAACCAATGTAACTAGGTGCACGTGCACGAATCTACCATCGGAGAGGCCGAAACCTGAGCTCTAAAAACAAGCAGTTGAAGACTCCCTCACCACTATATCCTCCTAGCTGACTTCAGGACTCAAGGACTCGATAGCATTTAGAAGACTCGACTCAAGATTCTATAAGAGCTTTTTTAGGACTCGAGACCCGACTAGAACCCTAAAAAAACGGGACTCGCACAGGAGTATTATTGCCATTGCTACAGCCCTTTAACTTCGGAGTCTACCCATTCAACCGAATACCATTGGAACGAATCCCATTCGTCCGAAAATTTATTTTAAAATCTAGCCCAATGGCGGTTTTCTATTAAAAGGGAATATTTTCCCATTTAATCGAATCCCATTGGAACGAATTCCCTTCAACCGAAAGTTCCAAGATAGTATTAGTTTATTTGATTTCGAAGTGGTCTGCGTCCAACCGTGGTCTAGTGGTAAAGCGTCGGATCGTCACGCAGAAAATTTTCGTTCGAATCTCCATCAGGAAGGTGAGTTTACTAAAATCGAATTATAAGTATAATTCTGAATAATTGATAATAATCGAATTTAATTTCCTTGAAGGCAAATTTATAATTCAGCAGTATTAAGGATTTCACAACGAGAAATATAGTATTGTTAGGTTGAGTTACAAATTGGATATTATAGCTGGGGTATTGTATTTTGGTTTTTTAGGTTAGGTTTGGTTAAGTTAGGTTAGTAATATTTTATAAATCATTTAACAATGTTACGCCTTTTCCAAAATATTACTGTTTAACTTCATTGACTTCTCAAATAATATGCCTTTTCCAAAACATTACTGTTATGTTAGGTTTGGGTTGGTTAGGTTAGTAATATTTTTTAAATCATTTAGCTATGGTACGCCTTTTCCAAAATATTGATGTTTAGCTTCAATGACTTCTCAAATAATATGCCTTTTCCAAAACATTACTGTTATGTTAGGTTAGTAATATTTTATAAATCATTTAACTATGGTACGCCTTTTCCAAAATATTGATGTTTAGGTTCATTGACTTCTCAAATATTATGCCTTTTCCAAAACATTACAGTTATGTTAGGTTTGGTTTGGTTAGGAGGACGTCTCTTCCTCTTTGGAGCGGTTATACACTTCAAGTAAGTGAATCCCTTATGAAATGAAAAAATAAATAAATAAAACCATCAAATTCTACTCTATTTGAGTCTTTTTGGGTATGCAATATTGAGTTAATTGGAATAGGAGAACTGGGAATTGGGTTGAATGAGGTTTGAGTAAATGGGAATAGGGTGTTTTAAATTGAGTGAAATGGGGAGTAACCTGAATTAGTACCCAAAATGTTATAAGTGCAATATGTCCTTTAATGTTTCATATATTTACGTACAAAATATAAAACATTAATTGGCTAAAACATTTTTATAAGATGATAACTATAGAAGATTTTTAGACCAAATTACTGCAAAAATTTACTGCCAAATTCGGCTACTTTTCGGTCGAATGGGTATCGCTCGAATGGGTTTCGCTCCAATGGCCCAGGAGCGTATTAGGTTTGTAATTATTATGTTACCAATGCTTATTTTGATTGCGTTTATAAAAATTATATTGATTTTTTTTTCTTAAAGTTAGTGATCATAAGTGATGATTAGTAATTGATTACTCTTATTAACTAAAAATAAGAGTTTATTAAATAAATTATCATTAACGTTCATAGGTAAATTTAAACTTGAAACGATAATTTTTGTTTGTCAAATATGTAACTGAAAAGAACCCAATTAACAGTTAATTAAATAAATTATCATTAACTTTTTTAGGCAGATTTAAACTTGAAATGATAATTTTTCTTTGTCAAAATTTGTTACTTAAGAGTGAAAAGAACCTTCGAAAGTGCTTGTGCTTGGTAAAATTTATTATTAGGATTATTTAAGTAATCAAACGTTAATAGAAAGATTTTATCGCGAATCAAATTATCATTTCTGTTTGTCCAAAATTGTAACGCGCTTAAAGAGAAAAATTAAGCTTTAAAACTTTAGCTTATCTAATCCCAAAACCCAAATTAAATGTACAGGTATAGTTAACCTCAAAATGTATCTGTCTAGAAGCACTTATAAGTTAATTTAATTAACTTACAATAGTAACATATTTAATTCGAACACTTACATAGATATCATTAACTTGCTTAGTTACAGAAATTTCACTGATGCACTCTCCATTGACTACGGTATTATTATTTTTTTTTGGTTTACAATTCAAATGTCTCATACGTTAAAAATGTGTTAGTTTTTATTATATTTTAGACAATTCTTAAAATAATTTTGTAAACCTTCTAATGCTAAAAACGCGACGTATTTTATAGTTGTAGCGCACCCCTTTTTTAAACTGCCAATCTACCATTTGCGAATTTCCCGCCAAGATATTTGAATTCAGTCCGCTAGACTCGCTGCTTGTCAGTTTACCTCTCAATTCTCGGTATGTATACGCGCGCTACTATGGAAACGCCAGACTCCCCGCCTCGAACAAAGTCCCCTCCTCCCTGCCCCAACTAAGTAAGAGGTGAAAGGAACGTGCCGGCCGCTGACGTGCAAGAGATACTAGGTTTAAGCAACATAACTCGAGCCTGGTAATATGTCTAGACAGCCGAGAGCGTAAAGGCGTCAATCTACGTAGTGAAAGCTCTGTGAGATGGTCCGGGATCGATACCCGGTCGAGGAGGAAAATTATTTCATAAATGAATTAAATTATTTCACGTTGCATAGCCACCTAAGTGTGGTTCTGAGTACTATTTAAAAATTTACCAATTCCGGACAGGAAAAAAACTGGGAAATGGGGAAAAAGACGCCCAGCCAGCAACACCTATAGTCGGACTGAACCTTTTGCGCATCCGCTAGATGGCGCGAAAGCAAAAATGATTACGCGTAATCTTTAAAAACCTACTATTGAAAGCTCTAAGATTATAACGAACAATTCTTAATAGGTCGACCGGGAATCTGAGAGTGATGAGCTCCTCGTTTGGCGCTGTTAATCCAAGTCTTTCTTCGTGATTAGAAATGAATATTTTAACAAATTGGTGTCAAAAACTATTAAGGCTATGTTTGCACAGGCTAATGATGATAGCAAAATGAGCGTGCGGAGGTAATTAGACTCGTCGGTCGATTGCGGCGGTAAAACTCGTTTTGACTTCCCAAGGTGAGGTCACGCTGTAGATTCGATCATTTTGCGTATTCAAAATTAGCATAAATTTGCTGTTGGACAAGCAGCTTCTCTTTCTTAACATATGGAAGAAGAGGTCTATAACGTAAGCGTAGCCAGGGACGCTGAAATCGTAAGTTATCAACATAGCCGTCTCCAGGGTAAAATTTTATTATGGGCCGCGGTTGGATACATTATCGGACGAATCTACCTTATTCCCGATGCGTGGGCCAAGTCTTAACGCGAGACTTTCACTTGACAAATATGGGTCGAGATGATGCGTAGTCTGCTTTATATAAGAAACAAGGGCAAAAATCATTTTGCAATGCTCTTTGTGGTTTCCAATGCGCTAAGGTTGCGCAGCACCCTACAACGATGTAAGATTATACAGTGAATCGCGTGCACTATAAAGTTACGAGTCGTGCCGCATAAACTTGAGCAATGCTTGCTAAATTCGATACTCGCGAGATACAGGAACCACGACACTGTACGGTGCCATTTCTACTTTAGCATACATTTTTTCTCCTGCCGTAAATCATAGAAAATCTAAACAATCAGAAATGAACCCTTGAAGTATCCAACTTCATAATTTCGTTTGCCTAAAAACTAAATCCATCAGCTTAATGTAAATTAAAGGTGTTCCCGATGTCTATGTAATTTCGAAAGAAAGTAAGAAACGGCACCGCATCTAATTGTCTCCCAGTGAGGGAAGGCTTTCTATACATGTATTTGTAAACGAAAACTGATTTTGATGTCGTAAAATTGGTAGATCAGTACCATCAGGGACAATATAAACTCATATGGGACTATCAAACAATGCGAAAATATTAATTTGTAGAAAAGTTTGAAAATGCTTCTACACTTATACAAACTTTTATAAAACACTTTAAGAACTCTATCATCATACTTAACTTTTAAACCGTTCTCATGCCACGACTTTTGAACATTCAAGCTGTCACTTTTCGCAGTCCCCTTTACGTTTGAAATATCCTTGCAATCGCGTGCACTGCCTTTGTATGATTTAGTTCTATAATAAATTTTAATTTCCTAGCCGATTTTGGAGCATCTATATATGGACCAAATTATCAAATACGTTTTTGAAAACGCCAAACGTCTCCGGTAAAGTATGAAAGGTAACCGAAAACCAAGAGCAAATCGAGTTGGAGTACAATTCTCAGCTGTTAAAAATTCCTTTGATTACGCGTCTAAGTAAAAAACATATTTAATCTTGTCTGTATTTAAGAGCGTGTCTTAGTAAGTGTTCTTCTTAACATATAAATGTTAGAAATTAGGTACTTTTTTCTGACGAGGTACGGTAGACCGGCATAATGAGCCGTACTGGACCCAAAAAAATTTTCACTGGTTTCGAAACCATCACCATCAATTGCGATGGGAGGTAAATGTTTGGTGGGCATTCTTAGAAACCCAATTATCGAACCCTTCATCAATTAGAACATCACTGAAGACATTTACTTCGACTTTCTGAGTCATGGACAGTCGTTCTGAAGAAAGCCTCCACCACGATGGTAGACACATCAAACACTAACGTTGAGGTGTTTATCAAACAGAATATAGGTTGCAATTTGAGGTATAAGTTCTAAGACTAATCTTTAAAACATTTTGTTGCACTCAGAATATTTCCAAATATTTTCTTTAGTGCCTTTTCACTTGCATACAATAAAATCTGAATTGCAAACATTTATTTACAACCTGTATTAGAGGTCTATAAAAGGGACGTCATTACTTGGCAGTATCGGGGGTTGTCCAATAAGGAAGGTGTTGGTCTGTTCACGTGCCCAATTTAGGTCTGATGCGACAATCTTCCATTCAAAGTTGCATGTTCTCTGTTTGAGCAAGTTGGGACAGTTTATCTTTATTATAGAGAAAAGAGAACATTCATCCTGAACGAAAAATAATTTTGCTGAGATTCAAAGAGAGGGTAGTTGTCAATGGGATTCTTAATAACGCTTGAATAATATCTTAAAACATTAATGCAAGTTAAAGATTATCAAAACCTTGGAGGAATAAGCTTGACTGGAGGCGAAAGAGGGTGTTACATGCTCAACACCAAAAGTTACCAATATGCTTTAGTCTACTTGGGCCTATGATTGCATCGCCGTCTATCACGTACCTCAGTTTTTAGCCATATCTTGTGTGTGAACATTGTAAAACAATCTAGCTAATTTGCCAACTAGTTGCCACATGAGGAGTAGGCTAATACGAAGTGTGTTGGGTACTTTATAATGCCAAGCATTGGTGCTAGACCTCTCTGGGCCTAGGATTTTAGCCTCCAGTCAAGCTGGGTGCTCCGAGTCAAAACAAGTTGGGAAACCAAATTCAACCTCTCCGAGTCGAGACGAGGGCTATCTACGCGTGTAATTTTCAACATCGCATTTGTAATGTTTATATCAATGATTTTCTTGGAATATTGAAATGAAACAGAGCTTTACAGTTAATTAACTCCTAAAATAATGGTAATGCCAATGCAATTACTCGCTTTATATTAAACGCGATACAAATTAAAATGTCAAATTTCCATACAATCTCGCCCTCTTGTTCTTGATAAAAGAGGTCGGCCGACTGTGGGGGCGTGTAGGACATTGCAAAGCGGCACGGACTATTCACAAGAACCATTACGTTCCAATCCATGGAATGTCGGGTAGAATACCAACTAATTAGTCGATACATCGAGTTATCAACTTCGGTAGAGGCAACAAGCTTCTACACGCTAAGCGGGTGCTCTATCTAACTCAAAGATAGTATTATGAAAATTGAACCGTGGCGAGTCCGACTAATTGTCGAGGTTATCTTTTCGTTTAGCGAAAATTATTTCAATCAATGACTGAATTGTGCTAAAAATTTAAATCAATTTTTTAAAAAATGTAATTGGATTTAACTCAATTTGCGTCTAGTTTTCTTTTCTAAACTTAATTTTTGATGAAATTTTTATTATATTGAAAATCTTTCAAAGTTTATAGTGGGGGTACTCCTCGGTTTGCTCTTGGTGTTATAAAAGACGCTTTCCAAATTAAATTTTTATTTTAAGGTACACAAACGTGAGAAATGGAGGACCAGACAACACTGACTATTTTGTATGAAAGTATACATAAAATATTTTAGCTCTAAGTCTGAAAAAAATGTCCCAACCTCGGTTTCTTTGTTGCCAAGCAAATCTATTCCACACAAGAGAGGAAAATTTGAGAATATGCACAACTCCCTCTGAGCAGAAAAAAATCGGCGGATGTCTCGTGAATTCGCCTCGTGCTAATAAAAAACAAGATGGCCAAGTTAAAATTTTACCGTTTATAATTATCGCGAGGGTGATAACGTAACAAAAGGGTTAAGCAGGTCGTTAAGTTATCGCTTGCTTTTTAACCAAAGACGGTAAATTTTAACTTAACCACCTTGTTTCTTTATTAGCACGGGGGGAATTCGCGAGACAGCCGCTAATTTTTGTTCAAGGTTTGAAGAGAGATTAACGGTTCAAAGTGAGCCGAAAGTTAAATACACTTTTAAATAATCAGGTTTAAGAATAAAGCATCATGGTGGTAATCAGACCAGTCAAAGGTCTGATCATAATCGGGTTATAGCTTTGCAGTGTTCACACTTTTTAAGGGGGTAGCCACAAAAAGCCTTAGTGTTATGTAATGATAACAGTCTTGTTGGCAAACTAAGAATATCATTGAGGTGAAACGAGAGGATAGTGTTTACACGGCAACTCTGTTGTGAATATGGCTTTGAACATAGAGCAGGGATAAGGGAGGTGAGATGGATTGGGAATGATGATGGGCGACCTGCGGCACCGTAACTCTCCCAGTGTACCTCGCGCACGACCCTACCCTAAATGCTGCAGCGTAGCGCCTTTGTATTTGTATGAGAACTAGCTTCTATTTTTAAAATAGAAGTAGCGTCTTTTACCATTTCGTCCAGTACGACCATACCTAACCGCTGAGGATGGAGGGAGAACTACAATGCTGTAGGTGGGGTACAGATGCAACGCTATAGGTATGGGGTTTCCACTACATTCCGCTCTCCTTCAAGCATAGAGGGTATACAGTTCAGGTGTAGACTATTGGGCCATTACAAACACATAAAGGTAATATCCCTCTAAAATTTTAACTTTTAATCTCCGGTTTTTCCCTATTATATGATTTTACCGTGTACACGACATATCCTTATTGTATATAAAATGTCGTCTGCTTTACAGTATATTCGCTATGCTTTGTATACTGATTTAATATTTCATAAATTTTAACTTCAGTATTTGTTCATAAAAAAAAGAAATATTTCCATATGTAGGTAAATAATTTTGTAAGTAGTCCTCCTCTTGACTCGGAGAGGTAATATTTAGGTTTTCCCAACTTGTATTCTCACTTCGCTAATCGATTAACAAGTTTCAAAGAGTGGTTATAAGGTTCAAGAGAGGAACGCTGAAAACAAGCTATTTCAGTCAACATAAAAATTGTTACAAAATTAACGCATTATATTTCGTTAAGTCTTTTGATTTCACTGTATTATTTTGAAGCGATTAAGTACGACTTGTTTCAACCCTTCATGCTCCCATTAACGCCCAATTACTAACTGTTTTTCACATACGCATTTTCAGAAATGGGACCTATTACCAGAGCCAATGAGTTACGCATCTGTAAGTTCTAACACTTATATCTCAACATCGACAGTGCCGTTCATGTACGACCAACAAAGATTACTGTCTCCAAAAAATCTAACGTTCGACGGTGCTGAAGTCGGAGCCTTCGACGAATTAAAAACTATTTCCATACATGTAAGCTCTTTTTCTGGGCTTCCATCTTTTTCCAACTTTTCTTGCGACATGATTAGTGTTGCGTGTGAGGGTGTCAGAATTAAATGTGTAAGAACTTTGTTTATCTTAATTAGTTAACTTTATGCGTGAAAAATAAGGGTATCGTCTACAAAGCAAAAACATGTTTCCCTCTCCACTGCCTTGCCTTATTGTGTGTTTTTTTACCTCTCCGAGTGCCGTATGTCACGGAGAGGTTAAAATTTCGACGTGTCTGTCTGTGTGTGTGTCAGTCTGTTGTTATTGACTTAAGGCTCGTTTTCATGAAAACGAGCCTTACACCCCAGGGGACCGCGTTCGCAGTTTTCAAATCGGAGCAAACGTTTTCCCAAATTCCGGACCGGAAATTTGGGAAATTGTATTCCACTTACAATGTATATTACTCCATTGTCTGTCTATTACCCCAATTATCCGGTGTTTTGTACATCCCACATGGACACCACTCTATACTTAATGGCTTCTAAACACCACCATCATCATCCGGTCTTTTGTCCATCTCTCATGAACACCAGTCTGTACTTACTGGTTTCTAAACTCCACTATCATCTGGTCTTTTGTCCATCCCACATGGACACCAGAGCTGTGCTAATTAATTAGTTAGCTAATTGAATTTCTAATTAATTAGCAACATGTACTAATTGAAAATGGTAATTGAATTTTAATTACCTTAGTGCTAATTGAGAAGTAATTCTAATTAATTAATATGCATCGGAAAGGTAATTATCTAATTAAAATTTAATTAGATTTAGAATTAACTAATTCCAATTGGATTTTCAATTAATCTTTTACCACCCCAATTTGTAGCAAAAACTAATAATGGAGGAAATTACCCTTGATTCATCTATTTGAATATGAAAAAGGCCTTATTATGAGAGAATACTAGTTCAAGTAGAAAATTTCGTAAATCGTAACTACCCCATTTCGAAATTTCGACTGTTTTCCCTTCTCGAATTAATAGCAGTGCCTATGGATTTACTACTCAAGAGTCCATTATAGGAACTGTGGCAAGAAAATGAAGAAATGAGACTAATTTGAACTTGACGGAAGGCTTGAGGCTTGTCTCATGTTCCGAGAGTAATTCATGGCTTCCGTACCCGTTTTTCAATGGCGTTAAAACATTAAACTTTCCATTACCAAAGTACTAAATCCATGGGCACTTTTAAACATTTATGTTTACTTATGGTTTCTTTTTTCCTTAATTAGACAAGTAATTAATTAGAAATTAGTAATTCTAATTAATTAGTTTGATAAATAAATGCCCAATTTCAAATTGAATTTAATTAGTTTCTATGTCTAATTGCTAATTGGCTATTTAATTAGTTCATAAATATTTACCTAATTGCTAATTATAATTCAATTAGTTGTCAGCTAATTAGCACAGCTCTGGTCTGTACACCTGGCTTCTACTCCATCATCATCCTTAAGGTTAAGACATACGCGGCGATCGGCCAGGGTTACGAGAAACGTCTGGCTTCCCAATGGCGGGGCTTCCACCAAAGGTTCACGCAAATGCGCTGTTCTTATCCGTAGCTGCGATTCGAAACCCTTATATACTACCTATTTGAGTATGGCGAAACAACAGTCGTATCCTTCAATTCAAACGTCAATATTAGTCAAGTCTCTCAAGAATGTTTAATTGTTCTTTTTAAAAGGATGTAACGCTGAATAAGGTGAATAACTAACGAAGAAAATTTAATATAATAATTATATTTATTTTGGTATTTAAGATAATCATGTTTCTCAACTTAAAATTAATACGGAAAGAGTAAAACAGCAGTCCATGTGTTTTTCCGTGTGTGTCTGTCCGTTGTTAAATTAGTGCACCGCGTTAGCAGTTCGCCTTGTGATCATGTGTAAAGAAATCCTACAGAACCTTAATATTCCCTTTTTTCATAATATTAAGTGAATATGTGGAAATATTTTTCGTAATTACGATGCCTTTAGTAGTTTTGTATCTATAAAGCTCTGTTTTATTTTGATATCCCAAGAATATTTTTTATATTATTATTTGAAATGGATGTTTATATATTACTTTAGCTATACTACATCTGTTTAAAGCATAATCCTTTCTTAAGTGATTACAAGAAGAACACTTCTATGTCGGTCTAATGAACTTTCATTTGTCATTAGGCCTAGAGAACCAAAAACTAAACGCTTGGTTTTCGTTTCTGTAATGCAGAGTCATTAACGGTTCAGAGTGAACCGAAAGTCAAATCCACTTTTAAATAATCAGGCTTAGATTTTATAATTGAATAAAGCATCATGGTGGAAGTCTGGGCCGCGTGCCGCAGCGCTGTTAGCAGTGTCCTACAGCTCCGGATTTTGTTTTTGAATTATGACGTCACGGTGCTCAGCGCCAAGCCAAGCGCGGCCACCAAAGAAAATAGTCGGGTTTGGATAACGTGGCGTAAAACGCGTAGTTTTCAGCTTGGCGAAAAGAACATGGAGGAATTATTACTAATAGCTCTTGCTGATTCTTATTGGACTATACCTATTTAATTGGCGTGAAAGCAGTTGATCACGCGAGAATTTTAAGAGACACGTTAATCTTAGTCTTTCTAATTTTAATTATAAAAGTTGTTCTTATCTATCTCTATAAATATGTTATCATACAATTTTTGTTAAGCCTTGGTACCTTGCACGCTTTATTGCGCTAGCGTAATTTTTAAAACACTGATGACCGGAGAAAAGCGTTCAGCAAAGCCATGACGACAGTGCTCACCAGTAAACGTTTTCCAAAATGCTTTTTATTTTGCACGTTTACTTTCAGTGCGTGTAGCCACAAATAAGCTTTTGTTTTATGTAACATTAACAGTCATGTTGACAAACTAGGGTTGTAAATTTTCCGGAAAATTAAAACGCGGAAAATTTTCCGGAAACTTTTCCGGAAAACTTTCCGCGAAGAGGAAAATTTTCCGCTAATCGGAAAAATATAAAACTAGCAATTATGTGAGCTTTGAGTCAATTTATCTAACTTTTAAAGATTTAAAACATTCTCCAGTTATTTTGCCATCTTTAGTAGATTTATTAAAGTACCACCAAATATTAGTGGTTGATTTTCCCATAATTTGTGACTTTAAACAGGGTTAACAAACTTAATAACATTAACAACATAACACCTCGTTTCCCTTACAATGACGGAGACGATCACTATCCTTTATGCCTCATAATTTTAGTTTCACTTGGGTCTCTTAACGGTTAGGTCTCGACTCTCTAACGCCTTATCCCGTCATAAGAGCAAACAGTAACCCTATGCATGCAAGCGATAGCAAATGAGTGAGCTTTTCCTATAGAGAATAGGGGTCACTAGACTCTGTTCCCTTGGACAATTTTTTACCCATCCGAGTTCAACTAAAACCAAATAATGAATGTTTTGAAAAGAAAGGCAATTGAAAAATTTTAAAGTTTTAACTTTTTAATTGAAAAACCGGTAGCGGAAAAATACGGAAAATTTTCCGGAAAAATATAGCTCGGTCATTTTCCGGAAAATTTTCCGCGGAAAATTTCCGATTTACAACCCTATGACAAACTAAGAAAATCGTTGAGGCGAAACGAGAGGATAGTTTTTTCACGGCAGCCCTGTTGTGAATATGGCTTTGAACATAGAGGGTATACAGTTGAGCAGTAGAAAATTGGGCCTTTACAAACACGTAAAGGTAATATCCCTCCAAAGTTTTATCTCTTCATTTCCCGTTTTTCCCCCATCGGATGATTTTAATGTGTACAAGTATATCCTTATTGGATGTAAAATGTCGTCTGATTTACAGTTTATTTGCTATGCTTTGTATACTGCTTTAATATTTCATAAATTTTAAATTCAGTATTTGTTCATGGAAAAAAACAGAAATATTTCCATATCTGGGTAAAAAAGTTAAGTAAACAGTAAAAGTAAAGTAAGTAGTCCTCCTCTTGACTAGGAGAGGTAATATTTTGGTTTTCCCAACTTGTTTACTCTAGCATGCCACCCAGATAAGTAAAAGAAATAAAAACCTACTCAAATATAAGGGTTCTAAAACGCGTGTGATGTGAGGGTCAGCTTATATGTAACATACCTAGCGCCACTTCCGAGGGGTCTGACGTTTGTCAAAATCCCGTACAGTTCGTTTGAAATCTATTAAAATCTCCCTCGAAAATCTCGAAATCTTGAAATCTTACCCTTAAAATCTCAAAATCCCGAAATCTCACGTCAAAATCTAAAAATCCCAAAATCCCTACCTTAAAATCTGAAAATCCCAAAATCCCTACCTTAAAATCTGAAAATCCCAAAATCCCTACCTTAAAATCTGAAAATCCCTAAATCCCTACCTTAAAATCTGAAAATCCCTAAATCCCTACCTTAAAATCTGAAAATCCCGAAATCCCTACCTTAAAATCTGAAAATCCCGAAATCCCTACCTTAAAATCTGAAAATCCCGAAATCCCTACCTTAAAATCTGAAAATCCCGAAATCCCTACCTTAAAATCTAGAAAATCCAAAATCTTAACGTAAAATCCCGAAATCTCACTTTAAAATCTAGAAATTCCAAAATCTTAACGTAAAATCCCGAAATCTCACCCTAAAATATCAAAATCTAAAAATCCCCAAGCTTACAATACACGTTTTGGATCTATTTAAGAGGGGAAGATACGGGGGTAAAACTCTGCCTTCCATCTCGCTGTTTGGCGCCTGCGCTATATAAGAGTACTGTATTACAAATTAGACTATTTTTGTCGATTTTTCTCCGGTATTCATTACGGTAAATTAAAACAAACTTTTAGTCTATATTTCAAAATCTCGAAATATCCTTTGAACACCGGAAGTTAATAGTAAATCTTGATATCCCCTGCAAATACCCAAAATTTCATCAAAAATCCAAAAATCTCCTCGAAATCTGAAAATCTCCTTCAAATCTGAAAATCCTGAACAAAATCCCGAAATCTCCTTCAAAATCTGAAAATCCTGAACAAAATCCCGAAATCTCCTTCAAAATCTGAAAATCCTGAACAAAATCCCGAAATCTCCTTCGAAATCTGGAAATCGCGTTCAAAATCTGAAAATCTCATTGATAATCCCGAAATCTTAAAATCTTGTATTAGATTTGAAGATTTCTAAAATCTTAGCCAGAATCTCAAAGTCTGGGGAAAATCTCAAAATCTTGGCGAAATCTTGAAATCTCAAAATCCCGTACACTAAAATGCCGAACGTCCGACCCCTCGGCCACTTCCCCCGACGTTCATGAAATGTCAAAATGCACTAAATAGGTGATCCAATCTGAATTTCGGTTTTTATACTACATTAAACTGGTAGTATAGTAAATCGAAAGAAAATAATGAACTTGGGATTGAAATGCGACCATAATATACACTGGCGTAAAATTAACCATTCGTAGCCAAGCTCCGCGTCTCAATATTCGCTTCTCTTCAGGGAAAAAGATGGACTCTGACATGTCAAATTGTCTAAATGAATCTCTTGTTTAAAACTTTAATTATCAAACTCCTGACCTCACTAACTTACCAGATAGCCTTAAGCTAGGTTCCCACTTGACCGAAAATGAAGACCGAAAACTCTAGCGCTGCGTCAAAAAATTGAGTTTTACGCAGCCCTTCGACGGCAAGATTTTAGTTCGGTTCACGCATACGACCCATTCAGACCAAAAAGGGCGGTCAACCGGCGAGAGTTGGAATTGGGACTCTGAGCCATAAGAACTTAAGCCTTGGCCTTTAATTTCCTTGATGGTATCTTAATTAGGGAGCCATGGATTAACTAACGCTTGGGATTGTTCGTTCCCCCTAAAGATTAAGTATGCATGTTCCAAACACCCCTAGCAGCAGCTACTATCCCTAACCGCAAATTACAAGAAAATTGGACCAAATATCACGTGTCCTATGACGTCAAAATTAAAATCCCGCCTAAATTGGACGCCGCCATCTTT
This sequence comes from Phalangium opilio, assembly GCA_019434445.1. NCBI lineage: Eukaryota > Metazoa > Arthropoda > Arachnida > Opiliones > Phalangiidae > Phalangium > Phalangium opilio. Next base: position 40,219 of record JAEQBA010003349.1, read on the forward strand.
AAAATCCGCAAAAAACGATTTATTTTGCCTAGAGATGGCGCTAAATCTACATCGGTTTTGGTCAATAAATTGGGGAATGAAGAGGGGAATCAAGGAATAATTCGGAACATGTAGTTCGCGATAGAAATACGTGGGAAACACGGTTAGTGAACAATCCCTAGCGTTAGTTAATCCATGAGAGTAGTGTAACCCCCGCACTTCGTACCTCCGTAGGTGTAGAATGTAGGTGTAGAGTGTAGGTGTAGAATGTCAAGGTCACTGTGTCAATGCCCTTTGCCACGCCCCCTTGGGAAACTCCCGCGCGCCCCCTGGAAAGCTCGCGCGCGCCCCTCGCGGGAAAACCCGCGCGCCCCCTGGCGGCTGCGCCCCCTCGCGGGAAAACTCGCGCCCCCCTCGCGGGGAAAACACTGCGCGGGAATCTGGCAGTCCTGTCTCTTCTACAACTGTCTCTGTGACGTCATTGGCGGGAAAATCTACAACTGTATCTATGACGTCATTGGCGGGAAAATACCGTGCGCCGCCTATTGGGAAACTACTCTCTCTACAACTGTATCTGTGACGTCATTTGAAGAATTGTATTTGTGACGTCATTGATAAGAGACGAGAATGGATAGCTTAAACGTACATTGCCAAGGGTTAATGATAGGTCTCTGCTGGAAGTTGCGCAATCCATTGTAATTTTTAGTTTGACTCAAATTTCAACCTTTTTCAAGGAGTTTATTTTGATTATGGTATTGTTTTAATGGTAATTAAAAGGTACACGTAAAAGCGTAATTAATATATAAGAAAATCATCTTAGACGTAATAGTAGAAAGCGTAATTAACCTCTGAAAATCGAAGTGTTACTGGTGTGTTAGCGTCTATTTGTAAGCCTTGGTTAAATTCTGCCTATAATAATCCAACAATTGTGACGTCATTCGAAGAGTTGTTGTATCGCGTAACGTATATTAAGGGGTGGCGGTAAAGTTTTATCATTGCTAAATCAAAATTGTCAGGTTCATAACGATACAGTAGAGGTTTTGGTCGGTATGGCTTACTGGAAAGGACTTATACGGGTGTAGAGTTATACTTACAAAAGGAACAAAGATTTGACAGCTCAAACGGAATCAAATACCAGTACTTAGTTTCAAAATACAATCACAGAAAGTAAGCGTGTGTAAATACTCTCCTTTCAAATCATTCGTATTCAAAACAATTCACATCTAATTTTTCTATTAGTATCGTACTAAAGCAACGTTAGAGGCAGAGGCTACCCCGTTTACAGGCCAACACCAAACGCAAGGACTCGTCCTAACGTGTCTAAACCTAACCTACCTCCAAGTTATAACGTTATTACGTAAGGTGGCGAGAAGAAATTCCACCCACACAGAGTTTGTATTAGTCTTAGACGTCGATATGATGTCCAACTATAACCTCCACGAAATGTTCCTGGAGTATGCCTGAGAAAATAGGCTCTTTCTCGAATCTCGAAAAGATGATAAACTGTTTACGTTGTACCCTCATTCGAAATGAAAGAAATAGCCCAAATACCCAAGGATAAAACGGACAACGTTTGGAAATGATGGGCGCCCACCTCTTTTACATTGAGCTTTGTTGGAAATGTCAGAAACATATTGACTACGAAGCCTGGTATAGAGAACCAATGACTAATAAGTTAGCTGTCATTTTTGAAGTCTTGTGGAGAGATCCTTGGGAACCTTTCTTCTTCAGCAGAAATTCAGCGCCTTATCATGATGAAAGTTTAGACAATATGACTTTAATTTAAAAGTCAAGTAAGACCAAGATACCACCGTGTGTAGAAAGAAGAAACCATCGATAACTAACCCATTGATTGATATCTTTGTAGGTTTGCGAATTACACGTTGAGGATACAAATTTTCAGTTTTAATAACGCTTTTTGTCATCCATATGGCCTGAAAATGGCCACTCATCCATAAAGAAAAGGATACCGATCAAGAAAGAACCGTATCTTATTTCGACAGTTCAAAACTGAACTAAAGGAAAAATATCCAGACTCCTCCAGGAGGTTGCTACTGATCTCGAAGCTTCCATTTACATGAAAAATATAAAACGTACAGAAAAGAGTAATTTATCAGGTTAGTTTTAAAGAGTAAGTAAAAAGAAAATCAAATCTACCTTCCATTGTGTATAGAAACAATGGTCCCGAAGCTTTAAACAGATTTTGGCTGTTATGAAAAAACTGTCTCCATTGAGGAACTCTATTTAGATAATATAGGAGTTAAATGGTGTAATTCGTACAAGTTATCTTATAATACGTTATTTAATGTAAAGATTTGTATTTTAAAATAGGGATTTTGCTCATAAACTTGCATTGGTTTTGATAAGTAATCCAAATGTACCTTTTCATACTTTGACCTATCAAATAACCTAAAGAAGATAAGGTAATATATTTACTAACGAAAAAAGAATATCAAAGACAAATAATAACACAATAGCTCTTCATTGTATTTCTTAATGAAATATCTCTTGTCAATTAATTGTAAGAAAAACAGAAAATAAATGTTACCAATAACATTGTGGTGAACTTTTATGAGGATATTATTTCTGCATTTTTCATAATAGCGCTGAACTGCCTATCTGTACGAGGTTGAATTCAGGGTTCGTACAAACCTGGGAAACTGGGAAACTAAGGGCAAATAAATAACTTCAAAAATTCAGTGTTTTTTCTTCTTGGCGGTCTAGTGTAAACATGTTTTACTGTGCTTTGGTGTGTTTTATTGTAGTTTTGTTGTGGTATAGTGTAGTTTTAGAGTGTTTTTAATTGTACTTTTATTGTGTTTTATTGTAGTTTTATTGTACCTTAGTGTTTNTGTTTTTACTGTGTTTTATTGTAGTTTTATTGTACTTTTAGTGTATTTTATTGTGTTTTACTGTATTTTATTGTAGTTTTATTGTACTTTTAGTGTATTTTATTGTGTTTTATTGTACCTTAGTGTATTTTAATATGGTATAGTGTAGTTTTAGAGTGTTTTATTGTACTTTTATTGTACTTTTAGTTTGTTTCACTGTGTTTTGGTTTGGTTTTATTGCGTTTTACTTTACTGTGTTTTGTGTGTTTTATTGTGGTTTTAGTGTGTTTTGGTGTGTTTTTTTGTAGTTTTAGTGTATTTCAGTGTATTTTGTTGTAATTTAAGTTATTTGTCATAAATTCACAAAGTTTCTGTAAGACTCAATATCATATTGATCATAATAATACGTGGAACAAGTATTTAGTTTTATTATTAGTTTATTTAGTTTTTATTAGTTTATTTATTATTATTGTTTATTTATTTATTATTATTATTAGTTTATTATTAGTTTATTTATTTAGTATTATTATTAGTTTATTATAGTTATTTAGTTTATTATTATTATTAGTTTATTATTATTATTAGTTTATTATTATTATTAGTTTATTATTTATTAGTTTACTTAGTTATTATTATTATTTATATATATTGTGCCTTTATAATATAAAGTAAAACGAAATAAATTTCCTTACCTACCTCCAAAATATCACTCCAAAATTATTATGATATTTTTCGTTTGAATCAACTAACCATTCCACGAACATCTGTCACGACAAAACGGAAACAGTAGGTGTACCATTTTTGAACGCTTTTCTCCCAATACCAGTTCAGTATAAATCTCTTCAACTAGAAAGTGTATTTTATTGTACTTTAAGTGTATTTTATTATGGTATAGTGTACTTTTAGTGTATTTTATTATGGTATAGTATTTTTTTAGTGTGTTTTATTGTACTTTTAGTGTATTTTATTGTGTTTTACTGTATTTTATTGTAGTTTTATTGTACTTTTAGTGTATTTTATTGTGTTTTACTGTGTTTTATTATAGTTTTATTGTACCTTTGTGTAGTTTTATAGTGTTTTACTGTATTTTAGTGTATTTTATTGTGTTTTACTGTATTTTATTGTAGTTTTATTGTGCTTTTAGTGCGTTTTATAGTGGTATAGTGTAGCTTTAAGTGTTTTATTGTACTTTTATTGTGTTTTATTGTAGTTTTATTGTACCCTAGTGTATTTTTATTGTGTTTTACTGTGTTTTATTGTAGTTTTATTGTACTTTTAGTGTATTTTATTGTGTTTTACTGTATTTTATTGTAGTTTTATTGTACTTTTAGTGTATTTTATTGTACTTTTAGTGTATTTTATTGTGTTTTACTGTATTTTATTGTAGTTTTATTGTACCTTAGTGTACTTTTAGTGTGTTTTATTGTACTTTTAGTGTATTTTAGGTTTTCGTGACACCTTAAGCAATATGGTTTTTTGTTGGGGCACGCAAAAACATTTTCTAATTTAAAATAGTCTTTTACAACGTGATTACCGTGACGCCAATCGGGAATATTGTGCGGTAATTGTGAGGGGCGCGTCATAACATAATTGTACTGTAGAAATGAAAGTTTATAATGTGCTTTAACTCGAGTGTCGAAACATCTTGTGCTGAAAGATAGTTTAAAATGTTTGAATCGAGATACTCACCGGTTGTAGCGAGTGATTCTTCAAGTTCAGTAGCGATATGACTGGGTAAACAACCCGAATAAAGATCATGCCGAGAAGCGAGTTCATACTCGTATAGTATATTAAAAGTTTTGCTCGACGCTACTTTAGCCAAGGTATACAGACAAGGTATATTCGACAAAGACATGACTATTGTTATGGCGGGGAGAATTTAATAGTTTGTAGATCTGAATACAGTGAATTATTGCTATTAGTGAAGTTGGTTATCCAGCAGATATACTTTTCGTCACAACCGAATATAACCTCAAGTATCATTGGTTCGCTCGTTAACGTATCTGCCTTTAAACTCGTTGTTCACGAGTTCGAATACCCTTAGCGAGAGTCCTTAACAAGCGAACCAAGGTTACTTTTGTAAAGGATATATTTTTATAATAAACAGTTGTTTTCATAAAGCGAAAACAAGGTTGGTTGACGTCAAAGATAATTGGAAATATATTTTACTCTCTTATAACAGTTGCTTTTATAAAGCAAAGACAAGGTTGACGTCAAAGATAACTCGAAATATACGTATAGAAAATATATTTTGCTCTCTTATAAGTAACAGTTGCTTTTATAAAGTAAAGACAAGGTTAGTTGATGTCAAATATAATTCGACGTATGACGTCAAGGTTAGCCATGATAAAAATTTATTTTGCTCCTTTATAACTTACAGTTGTTGGTTATAGACTTCGTTCCATAAAATACTATCAAACTAGCTAGGACCCAAGGATTCGTTATACCTAAAGGTGAATAATATAGCGCCTATACCGTGTTATATTTTGCTTCGTTATAATTAACAGGTGTTTTAATAAAGCGAAAACAAGGTTGGCGTCAAAGGTAATTCGAAATATACGTATGACGTCAAGGTTATAATATATTTTCCTCCGTTATAACTAGCAGCTGTTTTTGTAAAACGGAAACAAGATTTTTTTACATCTATGTTAGTTCAAAATGTACTTATTTTAACGTGATACGTAGACCGCTTTAGATCTAGTATATAACCCAGCAAGTCGCGGCGTACAATCACTTGAGGCAATATCTCTCGACCATAAACTAAATTCTCTCGATGCCTTTAGACATGGTAAGTTTTTTTTTTCCACGTTTTTAAAAACTGCATGTCCAAATGTATCATTATTGTCTTTAGACGGCAAATCAAACGTGGGAAACTATCGAAATTAAATTTAACGAGAGCGATAATATCGGTGTAAAATTAGTTAAATTAAACAATAAATTATATATAGACATTAGAAGATACGCTTTTAAAAAACCCCTTATATATGGAATATGTATTTCGATAGACGTGATAGAAGAAGTTAAAAAAATTTAAGCAAACCATGCAGTACCCTAAAACAGACCCTATGTTTCCCGGGAATGTTGGAACTGGAAAATTTTAAAGATACGGGCTATTTATTAACAAAATATAGGGGGGAAATGCGCGAAAAAAAATTAAATTTAAAGTTTGATGAGGTACCAGAAGTTGTCAGTCTTATAGACAAAGTTTTAAAGAAAATGCCTGTAACTGTATAAGAAATTTGAAAATGTACGCAATAAAGAATTTTTAAAACGTATTTTTAGAAAATTAATACTTTTTTATTTTAGAACTTGTAGTGTATATTATTTTAGATATTTTAGTTTGTTTCCTAGGTCTACGTCAAGAGTTTTATTTCGAGTCGCGCCTAAGATCAAATAGAAAACATGTCATCATCCGAAGAAGAGCCTTTGGATCTTTCCTATTTTAATCCTAAAAGGTTTTACGAATTATCAAAAGTTAACCAAACTGTCTCTCGAAAGTTCAACTGTTTAGCCTCTGAATATAAAATTATTTTTAAAGACCTTCATATGCTCAAATTGACAGAAGTATATGAACAATTGATAAAAATCTTTCAATCCATTATAGAGACAATTTTAGAATCTTCTCCAGGTTACAATAGCGTTAGATTTTGTGTTAGGTCTGACTTATTGGAAAATGCTATAAATTTAAATTTTATGGCCCTAAATGAGTTAACGGCTGAAAGATTAATGACTGCCATTAGTCAAGTAAGTCAAAGCCGGCGAAATTTTTTTCTCGAGGGTGATGTCAGGCTCGACGCTATATTTTTAAATGTTAATGTACCAATATCAGGTCGTCGATCTGTTAAAAATAGATCGATGATAGCTCTCGACAAATATATTCAGAAAGGAAGGACATTTTTGCCTATAATAAACGATGACGAACTATGCGTATCAAGAGCAATCGTTTGCGGTATGATGGTTGCTGATTTAACATATTTAAAGAAACAAAAGCTTAGTACTTTGACTTTTGATTTTAATCGTTATAGACGTATACAACTAGGTCATAGACCTTTGCAAAAAGAAGAAGCGTTAAAGCTTCATGCCAAGGCTAATGTGCCTATTGGTCCCGTTAGTTTAGACAAAATTTCAATGTTTCAAAAAGTATTGCAACCCGAGTACCAAATAGTTATTTTCAGTGCTAATGATAATTTCAAAAAGGTTTATCAAGGTGAAATGTTTTCGGAGAAAAAAATTTTTTTATTACAAATAGATCAACACATGCACGTCATTAAAAGTTTAGCCAGTATGTTTGGGGCCAAGTCGTATTGCAACACGTGTTTAACAACGTTTACTAAATTTAATGACGCAAAAAAACACAAATGTTGTAATCAAAAAATCAAATGTTGGCGTTGTTACTCTGAGACCTTTCACGAAGACCCTCAGATTGAAATATCTCGCTGCCAAAACTGTAATAGATACTTTAAAGGGCCTGAATGTTTCCAATTTCACATAGAAAATGGCACTTGTTTAAAAATTAAACGGTGCTTAAAATGTTGCAAAGAAATTCGCGATGACAAACATAAATGTCTTACAACTTGTTCTAGATGTAAAATTGAGCACCCTCCCAAAATGTGTTACGTTCAACCCCTTGATGATACTTTTAAAGAAACTAGATTTTGTTATTTTGACTGTGAAACTATTGATATGAACTCTAAACATACCCCGGTTCTATTAGTTTCGGCCATGCAAATTAATGATACCGAATACGATTATCAAATTTTTAGAGGTTTTGATTGTGTTGATAAGTTTATGAAATATCTGACCCAAACAGAAGATGAGACATCTTATACAAGGAACAATAAACGAATAAAAATAAGTAAACCTAAATTTGAAAATTTGACTATAGTGGCCCACAATTTTAAAGGTTTTGATTCGTATTTTATATTAAATTGGTTAATTAATAACCATGTAAAACCAGACGTCATATTCGACGGCTCTAAAATTCTAGCTCTCTTTATTAAAAGTCAAAATTTTAGGTTTATTTGTAGTTATTCATTCGTGGCGCTTCCTTTGAGAGCCTTTACAGAAACTTTTCAATTGGGTAGTTACAAAAAACAGTTTTTTCCTTATATTTTCTTAAAAGAGGACACTTTAAACTATGAAGGTCCGTTACCTGAAAAAGCCGTATTTCAACCTGAATTTATGAATGAAAAGGACCGACAGGCCTTTGATTTATGGTACAGTGAAAAAGGTAAAAAATCCACGTACAAAATAATGACCGAATTAGAGGAATACGCTGTACAAGATGTGGTAGTTTTACAAAAAGGAATTACAAAATTTAGAGAACTTTACAAAAAGGCATCGGGTCTAGATCCTCTTAATTGCGGAGCTATTACAATATCGGGGGCCTGTACTAACGTGTTTTTACACAAATATTTAGAAAAAAATACATTGGGTGTAGTACCTAGTCCGGGTTATCGTGGATCATTCAACCAAAGTAGTAAAGCTATAAAGTGGTTGACTTGGGTTAGTAAAGAAATGAAGGTAGAAATACAGACAGCCCTATCTCCTGAAGGAGAAAAAAGAATTGGACCTTATTTAGTTGACGGTTACTCAAAGGATCCTGAAATTATCCTAGAGTTTAATGGTTGCGCGTATCACGGTTGTCCGAAATGTTTAAAAGGTAGTGAATGGAACAGTTTAGTAAATGATACAAATAAAAACTGTTACGAAAAGGGCCTGGATAGAATAGAATTTATAAAAAAGTTACACCCCAATGCAAAGTATATAATAATGTGGGAATGCGAGTTTGAAAATTTGTTAAAGACAAATGCCGCTTGTAGTACCTTTTGCGAAACTGTAGAGGTGCCTTCACCAATATTAGCCAGGTCGGCTTTATACGGTGGAAGGACAGAAGTCTTCAAATTATATCATAAACCGGATGAAGCAAAAAACGAAAAAATTTATTATTACGACCTCATGTCACTCTATCCCGCTGTCAATAAATACGGAATCTACCCAAAAGGACATCCCAAAATTTTAAATAGTAACTTTAACTATGAAAAAAATGCCTATTTTGGTATAATATCGTGTGAACTCTTGCCCCCGACTGATCTATATATCCCAGTTTTACCATACAGGTTTAATGGAAAATTGTTTTTCCCCCTGTGTAAGTCATGTGCCCTTGAATCAAATAATGAAGCGTGTCAACATTCTGACAAGGAACGAATTATTTCGGGTATTTGGCCCTCGCCTGAAATTTACAAAGCCGTAGAAATGGGTTATAAAATTATAAAAATATACGAAGTACATCATTTCGACGAGACATTTCAGTATGAAAAACATGTTAACGATGGACTATTTGGAGGTTATGTTAACAATTTTTTGAAGATAAAACAAGCTAATTCCGGCTATCCGTCTTCCGTTAAAACTGCCGAGCAAAAACAAAAATATATTGAATCGATTTATGAATCTGAAGGTATTAGCATCAAGATGGATGAAGTAGTCCATAACCCCGCGCTGAGAGCTATTTCAAAGATTTGTCTCAACAGTCTTTGGGGTCGTTTTGGTATGAATACAAACAAAACCAAAACACTAATTGTTAACGAGTACACAGAACTTGTACGTATCTTATCTGATGACACAAAGGAATTGGTAGATTTAAGACCAATTAATGAAGAAATGTGCTTATTATCGTACAAAAACAAAGATGAATTTGCACCAACATATTTCAAAGGAAATCCGTATGTGGCTTGTTTCGTTTCGTGTTACGGAAGATTAACCTTATTCGAGACCTTGCATAAATTGGGTAAAAGAGCATTATACACAGATACGGATAGCGTTTTATTTGTGGCGGGGGAAAACGATTTTAAACCCCCCACGGGTAACAATTTAGGATGTTGGGTTAACGAACTAGGGGACGCTACAATTACAGAGTTTGTTTCAAATGGGCCCAAGAGTTACGGTTACAGAACCACGGACGGTCAATCTGTCGTGAAGGTTAAAGGAATTTGCCTTAATCGTGTTAATGAGAAAATTATAAACTTTGAAGCTATAGTGGACTCTATAAAAAATAAATCCAAACGTCTAAAAGTGGACGTTCCTTTCAACGTCATTCGAAATAAAACGTCGATCACTCTTTTAAGTCGAAAACTAGAAAAAAGCTTTGGATTTACGTTTAACAAACGTGCAATTAAAGGTTGGGACACTTTGCCATTTGGTTTTAAAGCGGACCCATGAAAAGTATTTTAGAACTTTGTGTAAAAGAAAAAAATTAGTAATTTTATCTTGTGTAAATAACAAATCAAATAATCATAATAATTAATAATGTATAGTCTAAAATTAATAAAATAGATTAATGTAAAAATAATATATGTAAATAAGATAACAGCTTAAAAAACCTCTGCTGTTCTAAGATAAAAAAACGGACACGTGACGTATGGGGTCCCGCGTCTCTTGTTAGTGAGTCTCTCAAAAAATCACTCTCGAAATTACCTCCAACGCGAGAAGTTCATTTAATTTTAACCTTGCTAAAATAAACTATTTCTTGCAAATAAAGTCTCAAAGTTTATTCATTTACAAAATAACCAACAAAAGTATATTAAGACTAGTTAATTTTCAGTCGGTTAATTAGTTCTTTTAGATAATATTAGTTCTCCCAATAACCTAAACACCAACAATTCTTATCAATGACGTCACAGATACAGTTGAAGAGACCGTCATACGCATGCGCAGACTCACCCCGAGTTTGCGCGCGGTTTTCAAATTTCGCGGTTTTCCCGCGAGGCGGCGCGCGGTATTTTCCCGCGAGGGGGCGCACGGGTTTCCCCGCGAAGGGGCTTCCCCGGCGGCGAGGGGGCGTTGATTACGTCACTCATTACGTCATAGGTCATTGACCTACACTGGTGACCTTGACCTACATTCTACACCTACATTCTACACCTACGGAGGTACGAAGTGGGGGGTTACACTACTAGCGAGTGCATTTCTGCCGCTTTTGAAGAATGAAATTAAGGATATAGGTTTATGAATAGAATTAAGACTTGCTTAAGCAAGTCCGATATGGTCTAGTGGCTAGGATATCTGGCTTTCACCCAGCAGGCCCGGGCTCGATTCCCGGTATCGGAGCGAGTGCTTTTGTACCGCATTTCAAGAATAAATTTAAGGATATAGGTTTATGAATAGAATTAAGAGTTGGTTAAGCAAGTCCGATATGGTCTAGTGGCAAGGATATCTGGCTTTCACCCAGAAGGCCCGGGTTCGATTCCCGGTATCGGAGCGAGTGCTTTTGTACCGCTTTTGAAGAATGAATTTAAAGACACATTTATAGGAATAATATTTAGGGTTATTCCAACCAGTCCGATATGGTCTAGTGGCTAGGATATCTGGCTTTCACCCAGAAGGCCCGGGTTCGATTCCCGGTATCGGAGCGAGTGCTTTGTACCGCTTTTGTAGAATGAATTTAAAGACACATTTATTGGAATAATATTTAGGGTTGTTCCAACCAGTCCGATATGGTCTAGTGGCTAGGATATCTGGCTTTCACCCAGAAGGCCCGGGTGCGATTCCCGGTATCGGAGACTGTGCTTTGCACAGCTTTTAAAGAATAAACTTAAAGACACATTTATAGGAATAATATTTACGGTTTTTCCAACCAGTCCGATATGGTCTAGTGGCTAGGATATCTGGCTTTCATCCAGAAGGCCCGGGTTCGATTCCCGGTATCGTAGCGAGTGATTTGTACCGCTTTTGAAGAATAGACTTAAGGATATAGGTTTATGAATAGAATTAAGAGTTGGTTAAGCAAGTCCGATATGGTCTAGTAGCTAGGGTATCTGGCTCTCACCCAGAAGGCCCGGCTTCGTTTCCCGGTATCGGAGCGAGTGCTTTTGTACCGCATTTCAAGAATAAACTTAAGGATGTAGGTTTATGAATAGAATTAAGAGTTGGTTAAGCAAGTCCGATATGGTCAAGTGGCAAGGATATCTGGCTTTCACCTAGAAGGCCCGGGTTCGATTCCCGGTATCGGAGCGACTGCTTTTGTACCGCATTTCAAGAATAGACTTAAAACTGTAGGTTATGAATAGAATTAATAGATGCTTATGCAAGTCCGATATGGTCTAGTGGCTAGGATATCTGGCTCTCACCCAGAAGGCCCGGGTTCGATTCCCGGTATCGGCGCGTTTGCTTTTGTACCGCATTTCAAGAATAAACTTAAGGATATAGGTTTATGAATAGAATTAAGACTTGGTTAAGCAAGTCCGATATGGTCTAGTGGCTAGGATATCTGGCTTTCACCCAGAAGGCCCGGGTTCGATTCCCGGTATCGGAGACAGTGCGTTTGCACAAGTTTTAAAGAATAAACTTAAAGACTTATTTATAGGAATAATATTTAGGGTTGTTCCAAACAGTCCGATATGGTCTAGTGGCTAGGATATCTGGCTTTCACCAAGAAGTCCCGGGTTCGTTACCCGGTATCGGGGTGAGTGCTTTTGTACCGCTTTTCAAGAATAGAATTAAGACTTGGTTGAGCAAGTACGATATGGTCTAGTGGCTAGGATATCTGGCTTTCACGCAGAAGGCCCGGGTTCGATTCCCGGTATCGGAGACTGTGCTTTGCACAGCTTTTGAAGAATAAACTTAAAGACACATTTATAGGAATAATATTTAGGGTTGTTCCAACCAGTCCGATATGGTCTAGTGGCTAGGATACCCTGCTCTCACCCAAAAGCACGGGTTCGATTCCCGGTATCGTAGCGAGTGATTTGTACCGCTTTGAAGAATAGACTTAAGGATATAGGTTTATGAATAGAATTAAGACCTAGCAAGTCCGATATGGTCTAGTGGCTAGGATATCTGGCTCTCACCCAGAAGGCCCGGGTTCGATTCCCGGTATCGGAGCGAGTGCTTTTGTACCGCATTTCAAGAATAAACTTAAGGATATAGGTTTATGAATAGAATTAAGAGTTGGTTAAGCAAGTCCGATATGGTCTAGTGGCAAGGATATCTGGCTTTCACCCAGAAGGCCCGGGTTCGATTCCCGGTATTGGAGCGAGTGCTTTTGTACCGCATTTCAAGAATAAACTTAAGGATATAGGTTTATGAATAGAATTAAGACTTGGTTAAGCAAGTCCGATAAGGTCTATTGGGTAGGATACCTGGCTTTCACCCAGAAGGCCCGGTTAGATTCCCGGTATCGGAGACTGTGCTTTGTACCGCTTTTAAAGAAAAGACTTAAGGATATAGGTATAAAAATAGAATTAAGACGTGGTTAAGCAGGTCTGATATGGCATAGTGGCTAGGATATCTGGCTCTCACCCAGAAGGCCCGGGTTCGATTCCCGGTTTCGGGGACAGTGCTTTTGTACCGCATTTCAAGAATAGACTTAAGGATATAGGTTATGAGTAGAATTAAGAGTTGGATAAGCAAGTCCGATATGGTCTAGTGGCTAGGATATCTGGCTCTCACCCAGAAGGCCCGGGTTCGATTCCCGGTATCGGAGCGAGTGCTTTTGTACCGCATTTCAAGAATAAACTTAAGGATATAGGTTTATGAATAGAATTAAGACTTGGTTAAGCAAGTCCGATAAGGTCTATTGGGTAGGATACCTGGCTTTCACCCAGAAGGCCCGGTTTGATTCCCGGTATCGGAGACTGTGCTTTGTACCGCTTTTAAAGAAAAGACTTAAGGATATAGGTATAAAAATAGAATTAAGACGTGGTTAAGCAGGTCTGATATGGCATAGTGGCTAGGATATCTGGCTCTCACCCAGAAGGCCCGGGTTCGATTCCCGGTTTCGGGGACAGTGCTTTTGTACCGCATTTCAAGAATATACTTAAGGATATAGGTTATTAGTAGAATTAAGAGTTGGATAAGAGAGTCCAATATGGTCTAGTGGCTAGGATATCTGGCTCTCACCTTAGGGTAAATCGACAGAAGGCCCGGGTTCGATTCCCGGTATCGGAGCGAGTGCTTTTGTACCACATTTGAAGAATAGACTTAAGGACATAGGTTTATGAATAGAATTAAGACTTGGTTAAGCAAGTCCGATATGGTCTATTGGGTAGGATACCTGGCTTTCACCCAGAAGGCCCGGGTTCGGTTCCCGGAATCGGAGCGAGTGCTTTTGTACCACATTTGAAGAATAGACTTAAGGACATAGGTTTATGAATAGAATTAAGACTTGCTTAAGCAAGTCCGATATGGTCTAGTGGCTAGGATATCTGGCTTTCACCCAGCAGGCCCGGGTTTGATTCCCGGAATTGGAGACAGTGCTCTTGTACCGCTTTTAAAGAATAAATTTAAAGACACATTTATAGGAATAATATCTAGGCTTGCTCAAAACAGTCCGTTATGGTCTAGTGGCAAGGATATCTGGCTTTCACCCAGAAGGCCCGGGTTCGTTTCCCGGTATCGGAGCGAGTGCTTTTCTACCGCTTTTGAAGAATGAAATTAAGGATATAGGTTTATGAATAGAATTAAGACTTGCTTAAGCAAGTCCGATATGGTCTAGTGGCTAGGATATCTGGCTTTCACCCAGCAGGCCCGGGTTCGATTCCCGGTATCGGAGCGAGTGCTTTTGTACCGCATTTCAAGAATAAACTTAAGGATATAGGTTTATGAATAGAATTAAGAGTTGGTTAAGCAAGTCCGATATGGTCTAGTGGCAAGGATATCTGGCTTTCACCCAGAAGGCCCGGGATCGATTCCCGGTATTGGAGCGAGTGCTTTTGTACCGCATTTCAAGAATAAACTTAAGGATATAGGTTTATGAATAGAATTAAGACTTGGTTAAGCAAGTCCGATAAGGTCTATTGGGTAGGATACCTGGCTTTCACCCAGAAGGCCCGGTTAGATTCCCGGTATCGGAGACTGTGCTTTGTACCGCTTTTAAAGAAAAGACTTAAGGATATAGGTATAAAAATAGAATTAAGACGTGGTTAAGCAGGTCTGATATGGCATAGTGGCTAGGATATCTGGCTCTCACCCAGAAGGCCCGGGTTCGATTCCCGGTTTCGGGGACAGTGCTTTTGTACCGCATTTCAAGAATAGACTTAACGATATAGGTTATGAGTAGAATTAAGAGTTGGTTAAGCAAGTCCGATATGGTCTAGTGGCTAGGATATCTGGCTCTCACCCAGAAGGCCCGGGTTCGATTCCCGGTATCGGAGCGAGTGCTTTTGTACCGCATTTCAAGAATAAACTTAAGGATATAGGTTTATGAATAGAATTAAGACTTGGCTAGCGAGCCCGATATGGTCTCTTGGCTAGGATATCTGGCTTTCACCCAGAAGGCCCGGGTTCCATTCCCGGTATCGGAGCGAGTGCTTTTGTACCGCATTTCAAGAATAAACTTAAGGACATAGGTTTATGAATAGAATTAAGACTTGGTTAAGCAAGTCCGATATGGTCTATTGGGTAGGATACCTGGCTTTCACCCAGAAGGCCCGGGTTCGGTTCCCGGAATCGGAGCGAGTGCTTTTGTACCGCATTTGAAGAATAAACTTAAGGACATAGGTTTATGAATAGAATTAAGACTTGCTTAAGCAAGTCCGATATGGTCTAGTGGCTAGGATATCTGGCTTTCACCCAGCAGACCCGGGTTTGATTCCCGGAATTGGAGACAGTGCTCTTGTACCGCTTTTAAAGAATAAATTTAAAGACACATTTATAGGAATAATATCTAGGCTTGCTCAAACCAGTCCGTTATGGTCTAGTGGCAAGGATATATGGCTTTCACCCAGAAGGCCCGGGTTCGATTCCCGGTTTCGGAGCGAGTGCATTTGTACCGGTTTTGAAGAATGGACTTAAGGATATAGGTTTATGAGTAGAATTAAGACTTGGTTGAGGAAGTCCGAAATGGTCTAGTGGCTAGGATATCTGGCTTTCACCCTGAAGGCCCGGGTTCGATTCCCGGTATCGGAGCGAGTGCTTTTGTACCGCATTTCAAGAATAGACTTAAGGATATAGGTTTATGAATAGAATTAAGACTTGGTTAAGCAAGTCCGATATGGTCTATTGGGTAGGATACCTGGCTTTCACCCAGAAGGCCCGGGTTAGATTCCCAGTATCGGAGCGAGTTCTTTTGTACCGGTTTTGAAGAATAGACTTAAGGATATAGGTTTATGAATAGAATTAAGACGTGGTTAAGCAAGTCCGATATGGTCTAGTGGCTAGGATATCTGGCTTTCGCCCAGAAGGCCTGGGTTCTATTCCCGGTGTCGGAGACAGTGGTTTTGTACCGCTTTTAAAGAATAAATTTAAAGACACAATTATAGGAATAATATCTAGTGTTGCTCAAACTAGCCCGATATGGTCTAGTGGCTAGGATATCTGGTTCTCACCTAGAAGGCCCGGGTTCGATTCCCGGTATCGAAGCGAGTGCTTTTGTACCGCTTTTGAAGAATGAAATTAAAGACACATTTATAGGAATAATATTTAGGGTTGTTCCAACCAGTCCGATATGGTCTAGTGGCTAGGAGACCTTGCTCTCACCCAAAAGCACGGGTTTGATTCCCGGTATCGGAGACAATGCTTTTGTACCGTTTTTGAAGAATAAACTTAAGGATAAAGGTTTATGAATAGCATTAAGACTTGGTTAAGCAAGTCCGATATGGTCTAGTGGCTTGGAAATCTGACTTTCACTCAGAAGGCCCGGGTTCGATTCCCGGTATCGGAAACAGTGGTTTTGTACAGCTTTTAAAGAATAAATTTAAAGACACATTTATAGGAATAATATCTAGTGTTGCTCAAACTAGTCCGATATGGTCTAGTGGCTAGGATATCTGGCTTTCACCCAGAAGGCCCGGGTTCGATTCCCGGTATCGAAGCGAGTGCTTTAGTACCGCTTTTGAAGAATGAAATTAAAGACACATTTATAGGAATAATATTTAGGGTTGTTCCAACCAGTCCGATATGGTGTAGTGGCTAGGATACCTTGCTCTCACCCAAAAGCACGGGTTTGATTCCCGGTATCGGAGACAATGCTTTTGTAACGTTTTTGAAGAATAAACTTAAGGATATAGGTTTATGAATAGAAATAAGACTTGGTTAAGCAAGTCCGATATGGTCTAGAGGGTAGGATACCTGGCTTTCACCCAGAAGGCGCGGGTTAGATTCCCGGTATCGGAGCGAGTTCTTTTGTACCGGTTTTGAAGAATAGACTTAAGGATATAGGTTTATGAATAGAATTAAGAATAGGTTAAGCAAGTCCGATATGGTCTAGTGGCTAGGATATCTGGCTTTCGCCCAGAAGGCCTGGGTTCTATTCCCGGTATCGGAGACAGTGGTTTTGTACCGCTTTTAAAGAATAAATTTAAAGACACATTTATAGGAATAATATCTAGTGTTGCTCAAACTAGCCCGATATGGTCTAGTGGCTAGGATATCTGGCTCTCACCCAGAAGGCCCGGGTTCGATTCCCGGTATCGAAGCGAGTGCTTTTGTACCGCTTTTGAAGATTGAAATTAAAGACACATTTATAGGAATAATATTTAGGGTTGTTCAAACCAGTCCGATATGGTCTAGTGGCTAGGATACCTTGCTCTCACCCAAAAGCACGGGTTGGATTCCCGGTATCGGAGCGAGTGCTTTTGTACCGCATTTCAAGAATAGACTTAAGGATATAGGTTTATGAATAGAATTAAGACTTGGTTAAGCAAGTCTGATATGGTCTAGTGGCTAGGATATCTGGCTCTCACCCAAAAGGCCCGGGTTCCATTCCCGGTATCGGAGCGAGTTCTTTTGTACCGGTTTTGAAGAATAGACTTAAGGATATAGGTTTATGAATAGAATTAAGACTAGGTTAAGCATGTCCGATATGGTCTAGTGGCTAGGATATCTGTCTTTCACCCTGAAGGCCCGGGTTCGATTCCCGGTATCGGAGCGAGTGCTTTTGAACCGCATTTCAAGAATAGACTTAAGGATATAGGTTTATGAATAGAATTAGGACTTGGTTAAGCAAGTCCGATATGGTCTAGTGGCTTGGAAATCTGGCTTTCACTCAGAAGGCCCGGGTTCGATTCCCGGTATCGGAGACAGTGGTTTTGTACAGCTTTTAAAGAATAAATTTAAAGACACATTTATAGGAATAATATCTAGTGTTGCTCAAACTAGTCCGATATGGTCTAGTGGCTAGGATATCTGGCTTTCACCCAGAAGGCCGGGGTTCGATTCCCGGTATCGGAGCGAGTGCTTTTCTACCGGTTTTGAAGAATAAAATTAAGGATATAGGTTTATGAATAGAATTAAGACTTTGTTAAGCAAGTTCGATATGGTCTAGTGGCTAGGACATCTGGCTTTCGCGCAGAAGGCCCGGGTTCGATTCCCGGTATTGGAGCGAGTGCTTTTGTTTCGCTTTTAAAGAATAAATTTAAAGACACGTTTATAGGAATAATATCTCGTGTTGGTCAAAGTAGTCCGATATGGTCTAGTGGCTAGGGTATCTGGCTCTCACCCAAAAGGCCCGGGTTCCATTCCCGGTATCGGAGCGAGTGCTTTTGAACCGCATTTCAAGAATAGACTTAAAAGACACATTTATAGGAATAATATTTAGGGTTTTTCCAACCAGTCCGATATGGTCTAGTGGCTAGGATATCTGACTTTTGATGGATCGTTGCTTGCTTTCGCGGAGTGCGGTTGTTTCTTTTCGCTCTCCGTGTTTGTTGCGATTTACGATTTCCTTTTTCGGCGGTCCTTTCTCCGCCTTGTTAGTCGGTTTTTTGCGGCGTATTTTGTTTGCTGTTTTTGACTGTACGGACTTCGGCTTTCGCCCGCGAAGCCTCGGTCTCGAGGGTTTCCTTCGGGGAGTCCTCCATCGTGGAGGCGCTTCGACGAAGCGTCTTCGTTGTTTGTATGGTGCAAACCACTGCTGTTGTTGTTGCTGCCGTTAAAAAATCATTGGTCTTGATGCCATTTTGTCTGTGGTTCCTGGTACTGGAGGTTACTTTATTACGTTTTTGTCGGAGGAATATGCTGAAGAGTGTGTCAAAGCTGGGTTGGAAATCATGGACGTCCTGTGTCCTGCTGAATCAGTCGTCTCGAGATCGGTAATTATTAAAATACATGGTTTGCCTGAATTCGTGTCCGATGATGCCGTGGTTGCGAAATTGGTCTCCCTTGGTTGCGAAATCAAGGGGGAGGTCGGTTTGGCGTAGATTTGATGGATTGTATCTTGGTGAGCGTTGCGTGCGCGTGGTTTTGCCCAAGGGGGTTTCATCACTTCCGTACGGCTTGAAAATCGCGGATGTTCTCGGGCGCGAAACCTTTTATCGCGTTCGCCATGAGGCGCAAAATCGGGTTTGTAACGGGTGTCTCGCTGAAGGTCACATTTACAAAAGTTGTCCGCGTAATGTTTGTCGTCGGTGTGAGACACACGGTCATCTTGCCCGTGACTGCCCAGAGAAGTTGGGTCAGGTAGCTATCGGTTCTGAACGCGATGTCGTGCTCCAGTCCGAAGTCTCTCCTGTCCGCGATGGGGAAGTCTTGGCCCCTGCTCCCATGTCCGATGGAGTTGCTGATGCGGAGATTCCTAACGTCACCGTTGCCATTTCTGGCCATCATGGCCAGAATCTCAGTACAAGTGAGGATATGCTCGTCGACGGTGACCCCGATGCGGAAGTTAACCCTTTTGAACCAGTGGGGGAGGCAATCGGGGAACTAAACATTCGCTTGGTTCCACCTCTGACTTGTCGCAGAAACGTCCTTAGTTCCTGAGGAAACAGAATCCGAATCAGGCCAACGCTCGTGGGTTTACTCCGAATAAACCGCCGGAGGGTGCATGGTTGTCAAAATAGCTACTTTAAATGTTCATGGTTTACGAGACGTTGGTAAGATGGCTTTATTAGTCGAATTCATTAAGGACATGGACATTGTTTTTTTACAAGAAACGCATTGGAATGCGTCGCATGTCGCTGCCTTTAAATTGTTATTTTTTGGTCAATTGTTTTTTCTCATGATCTAGTGAGTGGCTTTCGGGGGGTCGCTATCTTGTTTACTAAAAAATTGCCTATACGGGTCTTGAATGTTTCTCAAATAATTTCCGGTCGGGCTTTATTGGTCACTACCGAGTTTTTTTGATGTAAGAACGTATTTTTTTAATGTTTACGCCCCCAACGCCGAGGGTGATAGGGTTCAGTTTTTTGGTGATATAAGAAAGTCTTTCCCGGACGGTAGAGTCGTGTTTGCGGGGGATCTGAGTGATATTTGTAGTCGCCACCTGGATCGTTCGCCCTCGGGGGTGGGGTCCTCTGGTTTTCGGCCTACTAACGTTCAAGTTTTTAAGGATAGCCTAAGTTTGATTGACACTTACCGACTTAAACATGCTAATAATTGTGAATTTACGCGCTCGGGTTTTGGTAAATTTATTCGTTCTCGCATTGACTACATTTTTGTTCGTAATTTTGACTCCCATAAAATCCGTCATTCCCTTATCCGACCTTGTCCTATTTCCGATCATGCCATGGTCATCACTCACATGGATTTCGAGGGCGTCAATCGCGGTCCGGGGACTTGGTCTTTTAATGACTCCTTACTTGACGAAGCCGTATTCGCGACGGCCGTACAGCGCGTCATCGCTCGCAGTCGGTCTACGCCGGAATGTTGCGATGACATTTTCCTTTGGTATGAAAGTTTAAAGACTCGACTACGTTACTATGCTATTTTTTATGGTAAATCGCGTGCCAGAGATCAGCGACAGACACGCGCGACGTTGGCCTCTCGGTTCGCGTCTCTCTCGGACCAGTTAATACAGACTCCCGCGGATCATCTCGAGAAGGAATTGTTTGACGTTCAGACTGCTTTACGGGACTATGACTTACGTGAGTTGCAGGGTGCGGTCGTCCGTTCAAATTTGGCGTGGCAGGATTTGGGGGAACAACCTTCCGGCTACTTTCTTAGTTTAGAGCGGCATCGCCAATCCAGGCGGAGCCTGAAGCGTCTTCAGTTGGATGACGGTACCACCCTAGACGATAGCCTCCGAGTGCGGGGCGAAGTCTTCCGCCATTTTAGTGATCTCTACCGACGGGCTCCAACCGATGATTCCGTTACGGATCACTTTACGTCCATCGTCAAGGACCGACTGACACCTGACGACAGAGATCTGTGTGACGCGCCTGTTACGTGGTCCGACCTTAGCGCCGCCTTACGCGCGATGGCCGTTGGTCGTAGCCCTGGCACGGATGGGCTCACCGTCCGGTTTTGGCGGTTCGTCTTACCACTGATTAAGGACGAATTCTTGCGCCTTTTGATGGAAATCCATACCACGGGTCGGCTACCCCGGTCCATGACGCAGGGTATGGTGGTTTTATTGCCGAAGGAGGGGGACCCGTCGCTTCTTCGTAATTGGAGGCCGATTAGGTTATTAAATACGGATTGAAAGCTCATTGCAAAGGTGTTTTCCTCTAGACTCTCGTTGATCGCGCCGTCCGTCATTTCACCTTGTCAAACGGGCGCTATTCGTGGGCGCGACGTGTCCACGACGACTCGGTACGTGAGCGATGTGATGTCTTACTTACATCTGAAAAACCAGCCCGGTATACTATTGAAGATGGACCTGACAAAAGCGTTTGATTGTGTGGACTGGACTTTTCTGCTTCGCACACTTGCCTCGTTTGCACTGTTAAAAAATGGAACTGTTTGACACCTTTAGAGGTGTTTCCTAATGCATCCCCAGTAGCACCTCTATTGGTGTGTAAAAGCACCATTCGAGAGGATGTCAATACGCACCATTCGAGAGGATGTCAATACGCACCTCTCAAAACGGTGCGAAATAATACCTTCTCTGAAGGTGCTTTTTAAATCCTGTTAGGTGTTTTAATCGTTTTGAATAGAGGTGTATATTAGTACCATAAAAAAGTGTTTATAAACACTTAAAAAAAGGTCTTTTTGAGACTAATTTGGTGTTTTTAAATTCCAATGACGTTGGTGCTTTTTAATTCCTGTTAGGTTTAAAACAAAACCCTTAATAGAGGTTTATAATTATACCAGAAAGGTGTCTACAGACTCTGTAAAAGGTGTTTTTTGAAATTTATTTTTTCAAAACACATGAGTTACCATAGATTAGTCACTCAAAATCTGCTGGATCAGTGGATTAAGGGTATACGTTTTTTCTGCTGTAAGCCTTATTCAACTGTGTAAGAATTGATATGCGTGTGAAATGATTACGTTTAACCTTTACTGTATATCCTCAATAGTTCTATTTAAGGACCTGATTCAAATGGGTATTTAATTTTCGGCTCACTGTGAACCGTCAAAACCTTCTCAAAGACACAAAAATTCAAGGAACCAATCCGAACAACGCTTACCAAAATATTTAAAAGTAACATTCAGTGTAACTAGGAAAGTTTAATTTCATGTTTACACTGTATATTAATGTAGTAAAGCTGAATTAAAAAGTAAACACCAAATTTGATATATTCATATAAAAGATCTTCTTGGAATAATGAAATGAAACAGAGCTTTATAGCTACAAAACAACATAAAGAATCGTAATGCCGAAACGTACTTAACAAATTTTCATTTAATAATTCTATAATAAGAAAATGTTATGGTTTTGTAAGATATAATTTTATCCTGCTCCTGATATGCGCGTAGTGTTTCGACTCAGATGCAATCTTCCTTACTCGTTCTATATAAACTTTCACTTGTGTCGTTCCGAAGAAAGAAAATTATCTTAAATATTTAAATAAATATAAATGATATTAATTATTTTAATCGTCAGTATTTTACCTTAATTCTAGTTAAGTGGTTTTAAGAACGTTATTCTTAAAATGATTTTAAACATACCTATTGTTGACGATTGACTTCTAGCGTAAACCGTTTTCACAATTTTTGGAAATTTAGGGTATATAAGGCGATTGAATCACAAATGGTAGGAATAAGCGCTATTGCGTGAACCTTTGGTCGAAGCCCTGCCATTGGGAGGCTGGTCGTTTCTCATAACTTAAGCCGATCGCGCGTACATCTTAATCCCAACGATAATAATGGAGTAGAAGCCAATGTTTCAGATTGGCGTGTATGTGTTATACACAGAAGACTATATGATGGTGTTGTCAGAAGACAATAAGTACAGATTAGCGTGTATGTAGTATATACCATTAGAAAAACAAGTGTGGAGATAGCGTAATGAAGTAGAACTTTTACCTCTCTCCGAGTGACTGGGCGTGTCTGTCTGTCACCGCGTTCGCAGTTGGCAGTTGGCAAATCGAAGCAAACGTGTTCGTAATTTCCGGAACGCGTTCGCAGTATACAGAAATTCGGATAATGTTACTTCGTTGCTATATCCATCTTATTTAACGTCAATCATTAACTATCCGTTTCACCTTCATCTGCTGTCTAACAACCAATTGTTTCACCCAATGCTAACAGGTATTTAATGGTTTCTAACAACAACACCATGAACTAGTCTTTCGTCTACACCACATACGCCACACGTCCACACGTGAGACATGAGAAACGTCTAGCCTCCTAATGGCAGAGCTTCCACCAAAGGTTCACGCAATTGCGCATTTCTTATCTCTTAGTGTGAATCAATCACCTTTTATACCCAAAATTTACAAAAGTTCTGATATAGGGGTTTCCTTGAAGTATAACTTTATAGATAGCTATGTTTAGAATTATTTTAGGAATTAAATTTCTTAAACCGACCTAACTATAATTAACGTAAAATGCTGGCAATTAAAATAATTCATATTACTTATATTCATTTAATTATTTAAGATAAACTTCTTTCTTTGGAATGACAAAAAAGAGAGTTTATATAGAACGAGTAATGAAGATTGCATCTGAATCGAGACACAACACGCATATCAAAGTTAATATAAAGCGAGTAGGATGATAAGATCTCTTACAAAACGATAGCATTTTCTTTTTGTAGAATATTAAATGGAAATATTTTAAATATTTTTCGGCATTACCATTCTTTTAGTAGTTGTGTAGCTATAAAGCTTAGTTTCATCTTAGACACACAGATACGTCCAGTGTAATACCTCTCCGTGACGTAATCGTCACTCGTAGAGATAAAAACCTGTGTCAAGGGGAAATTCAAGTGATAATTTTATTAATTACTCTAATTCCAAGACATTCCAGCATATTGAACTCTTCGAGAATTATTTTCCAATGATTGAAAAATCAAAATAAGTATAAATTCCTTCAAATATTAGAATAAGCTAGTCCTAAGAAATGTTAAATAATTTAGATTTTTAAAATCTTTGGGTTATTTTTAGGATGCTTAACTATGCGGGTAGAATTAGTAGATTATTTCCCTCTAAGCTCATATCAATAACCTTTCACTTAAAAAAAAAATCCATATCAGCTAAAAATGTGTAAAGTAAAGCCCAAAGGTGTTTATTCGCACCACTCGAACAGATTTATATTAAAAACACTATTTCCGTTTAAAAAACAATTTAATAAGGGTCAATTAACACCTAAAGGTGTGGCTACAGACCAGTGAATCACCATTTCCTTAAAAAATACCATAAAAGGGTCAACTAGCACCTTTTTACGGAGAAAACACCATCTCAGTTAAAAAACACTCCAAAAAGAGTGTATAAACACCTCAAGGTATATCCGAACACCCATGAAACACCTTTTTTCTAACAGTGTAGACAAGGGAATCAGTGTCACCGTAATAGCATTTATCCTCCACCATTTCCAGATATTCTAATAAACATAGTTTAGCCATAGCCGTTGTATAGCAAGCTATGGAGACGTTGGTATGCTTCAAAACAACGTCGGCTTCAGTCGTAGAAACCCATTTGACTAGTAGCGTTTCTTGATTGATGGTCAAAACGCTTTTTACTTCAACATCTGGGTTACTTAAGACTTCGTAAAGTCTACGAGGTTCTTTGATAATTTCCGTTTTGGTTGGTTTGACTCTTTCCCCGAATTTACCCCAAAGACTATTCAAGGCGAGTTTTGCTACACTACGCAATCCTTCGTTTCTCTTAATCTTGGCTGGGTTTAATAGTACACCCTCCTTAATTTTAAAGTTTTTAATAAATTTTCACGTTCTTCGGGGATAACGCAATCGGAGGGGTAACTTCTTGCCGTCTGCTTATGAAGTTGGAACGAATCAACGTATGTTTGAAACAAGCCGGCCTCGTCAGTTTCGGGGTTATATTGTCTCCACTTGTATTTCCATGCCTCTATCTTTTATAAGATAACATAACCCCGATTTATGGCAGACAGAAGTTCATCAATCACCCAAGTGCCGACTAGTTTTCGCTCATCGTCAGAATGGTGGCAGTCTCCTTGGAAACGTTTCAAGGTGCACTCCCGGCAAAGAGTGAAAACTAGTTTATTATTTAGTCTTCTGGGCAATACAGGATGGAATGGCGTTTCTGGTCGAAAGACTTCGCATTTAGGTAACCGTCAAATGCGAAAACGTCACTTATATTAACCAGTAAAATTTCCGGGTATCCGACTGCTATAGGAATCTTGGATTCCATCAACAAGGTTGGCACTCCGTTCCATACCTTGCATTTCGAACATTTGGGTTCTTTGTGAAGAATACCCGAGGAAATGCCTAACTAATTGTAGCTATTGACGCGTTTACTAAGTTCGCAATATTACGGCAGGTGCGGAATTGCGGGCGAGTCCAACGAAGCGCTTCCTAGAAGAATGAGTCCGCAATTTTGTGCAATAGCGCAAATATCACCTATGTTATCGATGCAACTGCAACGCCGCGCCTCAATAGACTCCCAACACCGATCATTGCTAATGTTGAGCACGAACTTTAAGTAACCGGCTTGGAAGAGCTAATCTATTGTAATTTACGCCTACCGACTGACAAAAGAAATGCGTTCATACTGCAATTAATCTATAACTCGAACTGTTTATTTACCTAAATTGCTCAATTTAAAATTAACTTCTTCTACATAAACTCCCCACCTTGAACTTTTAGTTCAATATCAAAGGCTAAATAACTAGCTTAAACTTCTAGGTGGTGTGGAAGACTCATTTAAGTCGATCAGGATATTTATTTCATGGATAAAATAATTAGTCGAGCCACGAGATGAATTTAAAAAGTAAAAGTTTAATGTCGATAAAATCTACATGTCTTACTCCTTAGAGGTCCGGAACGAGAGAGAGAGTTCCCCTCGTTCCTCCAAACGTTTTACCCCACGAAATCGTAAACAACCCCCGAACGTGGGGGAGGTAAAAAAAAGGGGTCCCAGGAATTTAGGGAAGGATCAGGTAGATGGGACCTATGTCGCCATCTACCCCGCGAAAATTTTTTGAGAGCTAACACTCGGCCGTCCTATTAATTAAAACTCCGATTTAACATGCACAAATTAGCTCACACGAATCATAACCATAATCAAAATTACAAAAATCAAAACAAAAAAATAACGTTAAATAGTTAAAGGCATGTCAACGCTCCTTTCTACTTGACATAATCGCCCAGGTACGCGGGTGCCTTCTTTCGTCTTTCACTGCGTCGAGGAACAGCATAGTCGTCGTCGTCTTGTTCCGAATTATCCGCGTTTGATGTGTCTACGGTTTTCCTGCTAGGAGGCACATCAATAGGGGGGGTCCTCAACGGTATCATTCGTCGGATCGTCGTCCTCGGAATCCAAGTCGGACTCTTCTTCGTTGTTATCAACAATTAGGAACCTTTTAAGCTTGTCAGCTGGGGCAGAATTGCGATAAAACTTTTGGCTTCTTTGCATTTCCGGTAAATCTTCGATGACGTACCGGTCATATTTTAGCTTATCGGACACGACGTAAGGTCCTTTATATTTAGCGGCTGTCTTGAGGGGAAGACCAGTTGCCTGTGGGGGTCTCTCCACCACAACAAGATCGCCTGGTTCGTAGGTGGGCGCTTTTGCCCTACGGGCATTGCAGCGAAGCCGCTGCTTCTCTTGGTCTTCGCGGATAGCGTTGATGGCAACCTCGCGACGCTTCAAAACGTCAGCGTCCAAGGTTTCCCTAACAGTATCTTCCAGTACGCTACCAGTCGGGCTTCTCGAAGCGAAATTAAAGAGGAGGGCGAAAGGCGTCTGCCCCGTAGCCTTATGAAAGGTATTGTTTATGCCCCACTGGAGCTGGTGGATACGCGCATCCCAGTCCTTGTTATCTTCTCGACCACTCATGCTAGCGATCGCCGGAGAGAGTAGCCGATTTAGACGCTCCACTTGCCCGTTTCCGCGCGGCGTGGCGGTAGCATTGGTCACGTGAGTGATGTTCGCGCTCTTGCAGAGATCTTCGAAAGCCTTACCCGTGTAAGCGGTTCCTTGATCGGTGATTACTCGAATGGGCGCGCCGAATAATCCGATCAGCTCTTCCAAAAAGCATTTTGTAGGAACCATACAGGTATTCCGCACCGGACGTAGAATGGTGAACTTTGTGAACGCGTCAATCGCAACAATCAGGTACGCGTTACCTCGGGTGCTCTTTACAAAAGGGCCTAAATGGTCCAGATGCATGGTGTGGAAGGGTTCGCCGACCTTGTCAATGGAATGTAACATTCCAGGTCTCTTCCCCGCGGGTCGCTTATGGAATAGGCATTCCAAACATGACGATATATACCGTCTTACGTAACGTTTCAGTCTGGGAAACCAGAACTTTTCGCGTATTTTCGCACACGTTTTGTCCACGCTAAAATGACCGATGTCATCATGATAGTTCCGTAACACGCGCCATCTGGCGCTATCCGGCACCACCCAGAGGAGTTTCTCCGTTTGGTTCGGATCCATTGGGGCTACCCTCTTGAATAGCTTGCCCTGTTTAACCGTAAATTCCCGACGATTTTGGAGATCGTCCTTGGAGGGATTTTTCTCTTTCGCAAGACTCTCTTTGATAGCTCTAACCTTCATTAAGCCGCACCTTATCCCCGTGTTGGGCGGCTGTCAGAAAGTCTTCTCTCGATACCTCCACGTGTAAGATATCAACACCCTTAGCTATATCCGTCTCCTCCGCGTCATCCCAAGGTGAACGACTTAGCGCATCTACATGGGCCATACGTGAGCCGGGCCGATGTAGAACTTCAAAGGTGAACTCTTGTAACCGAAGCCACCAACATCCGATCCGCGGTACGAGATGACGTTTCGTTAGCGTGCACCGAACCGAGTTACAGTCCGTGATCACATTAAATTCGCGCCCGATTAAATACGCTCGAAATTTCTCTAATCCCCAAACGACTGCCAGCGTTTCGAGTTCGCTAGAATGATATGCGGCTTCTTCTCGCGTTGTCTTACGGCTAGCGTAGCAGACTGGGTGCCATTTATCATCCTTCGATTTCTGCATCAATATCGCGCCTAAACCATCCTTGCTCGCGTCGGTATGGACTTCCGTCTCGGCCTCGGCGTCATACAAGGCGAGAATCGGCCTCTCTGTGAGCCTGGATTTCAGAGAATTGAACGCCCTTTCCTGGTCGGCGCTCCAATTCCAGTCCTTATCCTTTCGTAATAAACACGTCAAGGGCTCGGCTTCAAGCGCGAAGCCTTTTACAAACCGCCGAAAATAACTCGCGAGTCCAAGAAAACGGCGGAGCTCATGTACGTTCGATAGAGCTGGGAAATTTTCGACGCATTCTATTTTTCTCGAGCCAGGTCGTATTCCAAATTGACTGATTTCAAACCCAAGGTAGTCTATATCGCTTAGAAGGAATCGGCATTTTTTAGGTTTAACGTGAGTTTGGCGTTACGTATTACATCCAAAACCTGTCGCAAATGCAAAAGTCCTTCATCTTCATCTACCGAAGGGATGAGTACATCATCCATGTACGTGAGAGCGATGGCGTACCTCAAGGTACCCAGCACAGAATTTATCATGCGTTGGAACACGCCGCACGCGTTTGACAGTCCGAACGGCATCACCACGAACTGATAATGCCCATCAGGAGTTACGAATCCTGTCTTTTCCTTAGCATCATCGCTGAGGGGAATCTGGTAGTACCCAGACATCATGTCTAGGCTGGTGAACAGTTTGTTACCGCTCAAACGTTCCAGCTGAGAATCTATCAGAGGCAATGGAAACGCGTTTTTCTTCGTTATCTTATTAAGCGCGCGAAAGTCAACGCATAGACGTTCATCGCCTGTCTTTTTCTTCACTATGAGGATCGAACTAGCATACGGAGAGTCGGACTCCTCGATAATACCAGCATCCAATAGATTTGATATTTTATCTCTAACGCGGGCGCGTTCCGTAAAGGATAAGCGATATGGTCGGTACGATACCGGTTCTTTCGATGTCAATTCAATACGCATAGTCGCTTTGTCTGTACGACCCAATTCGTGCAGGTTGTCAGCAAAACAGTCCCTATACTCGTTCAAGAGTTGATGTAAACGCGTTCGCGTATCGACGGAAATATCGCTGCCCGTAATTATATCTTCGCCGCGAAGAGGTGACATTTTTACCGGCTCGGTAGCTACAACGTCCGTCAAAGGTTCTGCCTCTCGTACGCAGATTTCCGCGCGGGCCATTTTATGCCCGGCATCTATTATCAGGTCCCTTTCGGAAACGTTAAAAACAGGCATCATCGTCGTGCCTTTTTCGCCAAGCGAGCAGACTGTACGCGGAAGACAATACTCGTTGCCCGGTAACATCCTAACCGAGGATTCGATATAAACATCACGACCGTTAACGCTCGAATCGTGGGATATTACGTCTACGAAGCTAACGTAGTTCGGCGGGATCACAGTGGCTTCACGAGCCCACAGCTGCACGGTAGGCTCCGGCAGCTCAGAGATGGTCATATTTTTCAAGCACCCATCCGCTTCGGAATTTTCTGTTCGTTCCTCGAAAATTCGTACCGTCGTCTTACGTTTAACAACGACCACGTGAGGCTGCTCTGTGAAG
Source organism: Phalangium opilio (assembly GCA_019434445.1). Taxonomy (NCBI): domain Eukaryota; kingdom Metazoa; phylum Arthropoda; class Arachnida; order Opiliones; family Phalangiidae; genus Phalangium; species Phalangium opilio. The sequence goes on from JAEQBA010003349.1 coordinate 69,807, forward strand.
GGCTGCCCTATCATCAGGGGTATAGCCTGGGCTTCATCGGGGACTACGTACATCTCTACGTCAGCACTAGCCTGGTCCACTTTTATCTCTACGCTGCAGACGCCCTCTGGTTTCGTGCGTCCGGAGCCGTATCCGCCGATAAAAAAGTCCTTTTCAGTCGCTCGGAACTGGAGCTGAAGCTGCATGGCGTCGCTATGCCGCATGGTCACACACTTGCTACCCATGTCTAGATAAGCTTTTACCGCGCTCCCGTTGACCATGGCATCCATGAAGTACTTCACGTTACCATCCGTATCCGTTTGACTGCTTTCCACACACATTTGCGCGGGTGCGTTGTTAGTAGATGGATTTCGTTGGCAATGTTGGGCGTCGTGACCCGTTCTCTGGCAATTGCTACATCTAGATTTACGGGAAGGCTTGGAACAGTCTCTAGACAAATGTCCATATTCATGACAATTGAAGCAAACCGGTTCTCCTTTCTCGTTTATACGCGGCTTATAGTTACGACTATGATGCTTCGATTTTCTCACGTCGCCGCTCGAGACCGCGCTATCGGTACTAACGTCCGAGGGTTTTCCGAACCGTCCGTTCGCGTCGCGTGATTTGTCGTTTGAATTTCGCGCCTTTTCGTTTTTCTCCTTATTTCGTCCGGAGCTTTGTAACCGTTCTTCAAGCTGCTTTACGCACGTTAATAATTGAGGTGGGGTCGCGAATTCTCGTACACTCAAGGCCGTGATAAGCGTTTCATCATTCAATCCCGTTATCAAATATTCAATCATGCCGTCGTTCGTTAATCCACAAAGCCTAGCTTTGGACACCTTATCATGGTAGTACACTTCTAGTGATTCCCTGGGTCGCCGCACACGTTGCTCCATTTCTAGGTAGAGCCGTTGTGACCCTTTCGCGGGAGGGAACCACTCCGTTAGTAGCTCCTTCCATTCTCCCCAAGAGCGTACGACTACGTCGAGGGACTCATACCAAATTTTCGCCGTGCCCTTTAGTTTCGGAAGAGCGCTGTTTATCGTGAAACTATCGGACCACCCGTACGCTCGCGCACAATCATCCACCTTCTTAATCCACATCTTTGAATCTTGATGGGGTGCATCGACGGGATCGAAATCCGGAATCATTTTAACCGCTTCCGCTGACTTATGTGAATAACCCTGGTTACCTCGTTCACCTGCCGCCGCTAGTGACTGTTGCACGGCCACGGCGACCGCGGCCTGGATTGCTTGCTCAAAGGCTGCCAAAGAAATATAGCCCGCTGGAGCTACGCCTCCATTACCGTTGTTCTCTTCTTCACGGTCCGCCATATTTTGCGTTTCTTCGGAAACCTCGTGGTCCAAATCGTCCTCTACGGGGAAATTTAGGCTTTCGTTGCTCTCTTGTTCGTCGCTGTCCTCGTGAGCTTGGTAAAAACGTTCCTCGTCTAACGTTTTTCGGCAATCTCGACAGATTTTCGGAGTAGGGTTGGATCCGGGTAACCTTTCACTCCCTCGTATGTGGGGGCAATCTTCTGCATATGTTTGCATTAATTCGCGATGCAAGATACACAGCGGTCGAAAACGTGGACCTCGCTAGATTAGCCTAACCACCGCCTCGTGGAAGCAACCTACTGCCTTTCGTGATTACTTTTTATTAATCGCGATTCATCACGTCGTTACGCGGCGTTAATTGTTCTTTATCCCACTTCTGAGATGTTGAAGACTCATTTAAGTCGATCAGGATATTTATTTCATGGATAAAATAATTAGTCGAGCCACGAGATGAATTTAAAAAGTAAAAGTTTAATGTCGATAAAAACTACATGTCTTACTCCTTAGAGGTCCGGAACGAGAGAGAGAGTTCCCCTCGTTCCTCCAAACGTTTCACCCCACGAAATCGTAAACAACCCCCGAACGTGGGGGAGGTAAAAAAAAGGGGTCCCAGGTATTTAGGGAAGGATCAGGTAGATGGGACCTATGTCGCCATCTACCCCGCGAAAAGTTTTTGAGAGCTAACAGTGGTATAAAAGTCTGATAGGTCTTCTGATCTCGGTGCCATTGGGTAGTTTCAGCATACAAGATCTCACTAGTCCGTCACGTCCTGGAAGGGCTTCTTGAACTCTGGCTAACTTCCAGAGAAGTCGGGGTGTGCGAGGCCATTTGACAATTGCCACGTCTCCAGCTTTCAGCGTGGTCGTCTGTTGGTCTTTGCTCCCATAATGAGCGGATCGTAGGTCTAACAGATAATCTGTTCTCCAACGATTCCAAAATTTGTCCAGAAAAGTCTGCCGGTATTTCAGACGTTTGACCAAGTCTTTTCTACTGATAGGTTGATCTGCTTTGGCTGGGAAAGTTTGAGGCGGAAGCGAGGTGAGCCTACCCCCAACTAAAAAGTGGGCTGGGGTTAATGGCTCAGATTCGTCTGCTTCGTTGTATACAAATGAAAACGGACGTGAATTCACGATGGCTTCAGCTTCTATTAGTACGGTTTCTATTTCATCGGGTTCGAGTCGATATAAACCCAAAACCTTGTGAATGGCTTTCTTTACATTCTTGACCACCCTTTCCCAGAAACTACCTACCCAAGGGGCTCTGTCCGTGATGAAGATCCACTTTACTTGAAGCTCTGCCGTGAAAGTTTGCACTTCAGGACTTCTCAGTGTTTCTGCCAGGATCTTCAAGTCCTGATCCGCCCTTTTGAAAGTTTTCGCATTTTCTGACAGGATATGTCTAACTATACCACGACGCGAAATAAACCGTCTGAAGGCCAATAAAAACTTTTCTGCCGTCAAATCTGAAACCAACTCTAGGTGTATGGCTCGAGTGACCGCACACGTAAACAAAGCGATGTAACATTTGTTAAACGATTTTGTGTATAATGGACCCGCGTAGTCCAAACAGCATGTTTCGAAAGGGGACGACCGCGTAACTCGGGCTTCCGGAAGAGAAGCCATTTTTCGCTGAAGAGGATTTGGCACGAAATCTTTTACACTTAAAACATTGATTTATGACCTTTTTTTACTAATTGTCTCGCTTTAACAATCCAGAACCTTTCGCGTACGTCTATTAACGTCTCGTTCACTCCGCAATGCACATTTCTCTGATGGGCTTGGTTGTCAAGAAGCTCTGAAAGCCTGTGATTAGGGTTCAGGAGCCAAGGGTGTTTCTCCTGGTAAAAAAACTTGTCCTGTCCAGCCTTCATCCAATACGTAATAAAACGTTTTTGTCTAGAAACGGGTGCAACGTGTATATTCTTGAACTTGATCGTATCTGTTCGCCTTTTTCTAACGTATCTATTTCTTCCGGGAAACATTCTCTTTGTGCCTTTCTTATTAAAAGTTCATCCGCTTTTATTACCTCCTCGGCGGTTAATTCGCCCTTCTTCTTATCCTTTGGGTTCTTGCAGTTTCGCTCAAAACGATGTTCAAAACTATGGTGCGATTCAGTCGTGAAAACTTGCTGAACCTTTCCAGCTCTATAATCTGTTTGTCTGCTTGTTCATAACCTACTCTAACTGCTATGGGTGTATCAGAACGAGTTCTTCGTTCTTCTAGAGCATCCGGAGGGTATTCTCCGACTTTATTTTTCTCCGTTCTGATTTGATAATCTTGGCGAAGCCATATAGGTCCATTCCACCAGAGGCTACCCTTTACCAGATCTGGCATTTTTATTCCTCTTGGTGGTAGATCAGCTGGATTGGTCGTTCCTCTACAATACTGCCACATTTGTGGGTCCGTTAAATTTTGTACCTCCCGTACTCGATTTCCTACAAAGGGCTTCCACTTGGAAGATGAACCCTTTATCCACTGTAAGGTTTACAAAAATGCAGGGCGTTACGCGATTGTACGGAGGGGAATGCTTCAAATTATTCTTAAAATCGGAACCTAATTTGAATTTTAAAATTAGGTTCCGCCTTTCTACTTAACCCTAATTCACTCCCCCACCTTATATCGTCGTCCTGTTACTTATTTTTTGCGAGCATTTTTAATGTATTTTCATTGTGTTATATTGTTTGTGGGGATTCACCCCTTTTTGCGTTGTTTCAAGTGGGGGAAATATCATGTCAAGAATGTTTTAACGTATTTTTATTAAAACAATTTGGCAATTTTGAGGAAAGACGATGTCATCACGTGACCCTGATTTGTTGATGCCTTTAACAGCTTAAATTTGGATTTAGAAGAAATAGGTTTCATAAGTGATATGAAGTAAAGACTGGCCAGGCTGCAAACATCAAGAAATGGATCTGTTCTGAGCAGGAATGGGCACTCTTCTAAGTCCTTTCTCTTGCGACTAATCATCTGAGACGAGCATCTTTCTAACCCTTTTTAAACTTATCATCGCAGTTTTTTTAAGACTTTAACAGTGCTTGAACTGTTTCCAAACAGCTTTCTTCAAAGCTAAAATTCAAGTTCAACTTGAATTCGTGTTTAGGTTTTTTAAAACTTTAATTATTTTGAGAAAGTCCGTGAACTCGGGGTAATTTTCAAGTTTATTTAAACTAGAATTGTTTTTTAACCGCGCAAACTCGGTTTTCAAACTTGAACTATTCCGAAAATGCGCAAGCGCCTCTTTTTGGACGTTTTTTGGCACCACCAAATCGAAGGTAAGCGAATTTCATTATACTTTTATTCAATTAAACACTTTCAAGATTGGTTTTGAATTTATTAAGTGGCTATCCCCTTGTCTTTGTTCCGTATAATTTATTTAACATTAAATTTTGGATCCAATATATGCCATATACGAGGGGATATCCACTTTCAGGATGTTTTAGAAATACATTAGTACTTATTCCCTAGTCTATATTCCGTACTATTTATTTAACCTAATCTAGGCAATATGCGAGGGGCTGTCCACTTTAATTACGTTTTGGAAATTCTTTAGTACTTATTCCCTAGTTTATATTCCGTACTATTTATTTAACCTTATCTAGGCAATATTCGAGGGGCTGTCCACTTTAATTACGTTTTGGAAATTCTTTAGTACTTATTCCCTAGTCTATATTCTGTACTATTTATTTAACCTAATCTAGGCGATATACGAGGGGCTATCCACTTTTTGCTTGTTTTCGAAATTCATTAGTGGCTATCTCCCTATTATTTATATAACCTCCGCTACGCGATATACGAGGGGCTATCCACTTTTTGCGTGTTTTCGAAATTCATTATTGGTTATCTCCTTATTATTTATTTAACCTTCTCTACGAAATATACTAGGGGCTATCCACTTTTTGCATGTTTTCGAAATTCTTTAGTAGTTATCTCCTAGACTATATTCCGTATTATTTATCTTTCTCTACGCGATATACGAAGGGCTATCCACTTTCATGGTCTTTTGAAAATTATTTAGTAGCTATCTCCTAGACTCTATTCCGTATTAATTATTTAACCTTCCTTAAATTTTTGATACAATGTACGCGATATACGAGGGGCCCGGGCTAGGTACTGCCGGATGCACATTGATTAATTTTCAAGCGCCTCACGCTCGTGCTTCCATTGAAATAATAATAATAATCTAAGCTTTGTCTATATAAATATATGGGCGCATTAGCGCAAAACGCGAGAAAACTATTCAGTGGGCATTGGGCTTTGGAGTATGTTTTATTTGACCCAAAATACGCGAAAACCAAGGATTATCTACCCTCAAGATCTTTTGAAATTTCTTTATAGGGAGTGTGAAATGGAAAATTAAGTGATTTTTAGAGATTATTGTGCTATTATAAGACCAATCTGTATAGCGAAACATCCATGAAATAGTTACGAATTATTTTAAAATTCAAAATAATTTGAGATTCCATGGATAATTTGAAATTTGCTCGCCCTGCCTTGATAACAAAATTCCCCTGGTTTAGCACCAGATTTGATAAGAATTGCGCGATGTAACAATTCTTGTCAATGGAATTTTGTCAACAATAAAACAGGGCGATTGGTAGGTGGCGCAAAATTCAAATTATCCCTGAAATCTTAAACTAATTTGAATTTTAAATCAATTCGGAGTTATTTCATGGATCTTTCATTATTTTACGGATTGATAAAAACTCACTGGATTTTCCTTTCTCCGTCCCTGTAAGGGCTTTTGCTTTTACAATATTGATGATGGTTTTTAACGATAAGCTTAAAGAATATGAGGTCAAAACATATATTTTAAAAAGTTTGAGTTATTAAAGGTTTTTGGGGTCTACTATAAGTCCGTCAATTGTTACTAAGCTCTTCTAAAATAAAATGATTATTTTGGTAATAGTATGAACAGATTCGACGATATTTCTTCGGATTCTCCGGAATCTGGACTAAGGACGAGCTCGTCGCCCATTTCTAGCGCTGGAACGCAGACCCCTTTGTCCAGTGCCAATATTGCTTCGGAGGACGAGGACGAGGGGAATTGCGTCCAATCTGTACCCAGAGTGTACGTTAAAATTTTTGCTTTCACATTTAAAGAGAGGGGCATTGTAGTTCGCAACATTCAGGACCATTACGAATATCGTGGTCATGTCACGAATGACACTGGTGCTGCCACCCAGCATAAAGTGGTCCAATGTAAATGGGACAAATGTTCAAAACTTACAAAAATCCACCAAAGTAGTGCTGGAAACCTGGAGCGACACGTTCAGGTATGCAATTATCCTTTAACAATAATAGATTTCCATACATTTTATCATTTTCTTGATTATTTCTGAATTCTCTATTCCAAAAGAAAGCCCATGGCTGGATTTTGAGGGCCAGGCAACCAAAGAGGTCCGGCGAGGTGTTGTTGGCACCATCGAAGAAGGTGGTAAATTTCAAGCACGACTCCATCCTACAAAAAAACTTCGAGGTTGCCCTAATGGCTATGGTGGCCAAGGAAGGAGTTGCATTTTCAATGCTCGATCAAGAAAGATTCCTAGAAGTGGTGGCGAGAGTTGGACCCCAGGTCACTGTCCCATCTTCGATGGAACATTTTGCCGGGATGAAAAATCTACTTGAAAAGAAAAAGACTACAATGTTTTTTGTTAGTTAAAACAAAATTTATATAAAATATTTTTTATGAATATAATTAAATATTTTTAATTCTAGTCGACTAAGGAGGAAACACACCTGGTGTTAATTCGTTGGGGTGAAATTGTCGAGGTTTACGTCAACTTCATTGTCGAAAAATTTCACCATCACCGCGCAATTCCTGTAGGTTTTGTTCAAATCATGGCACTCTCATCCGAAGGTAATTTTCGGAAGATTAAGGGAGCCCTGGACGAAAGCGGAATAGAAACCTCAGAACTATGTACTTTAAAATTATCACCATATATAGTTTTGTTCCCAGCAAACTATTTATTATAAATTTTTCGTGTATCGCAGGTGTGTTCGGTTCTTATGATGGACGCGCCAAAGGTTCTCTCCGACTACAATAACGCTAAGTCCTGGGTTTTCCCAGGCTCACTGACCGAAAATGGTAATTAAATTTGAAACACGTGACAACCCTTGGAAATTGAAACAAACATTTTTAATTTCCTGTAGGTTTCAAGACGCAGGACTTTAATTACAAATGAAGCAGAAGAAGGGTTTTCAGTGCAATCACCATGGAAGAGCTTAGCATGCATGGCCAATGCTCTGTATATGGTTTTCCTACGTCAACTGGAAGTGTCCCCGTGTTCAGTAGTAGCAGTAACTTTTTAGAAACATAGTTAAACAAGACGGCCCAATGGCTCGTAATAGTAGCCATATCGTACGAGTAAATAGCCCCTCTATACCCTACACTAATGAGTGGATAACCCAATTATACCTTACCCTAATGAGTGAATAGCGCTATCTTTTTCAATGCTTAAATGATTTACCGTGCATAAAATCAGAGTGAATAGCCCCTCGATTCCCTACTCTAAACAGTCGGGGAAAATCGTTATCTATTTAATTAGCACAAACATAAGAAGAAAATAAATATAAAAACCCCAAACATACAAATTCATAAGTATCCGACCCCCCAGATAAAAATTAAAAAGTATCCGACCCCGCAGATTAAGAGGTACCCCACCCCACAGATAAAAATTAAAAAGTATCCGACCCCACAGATTAAGAGGTACCCCACTCCACATCACCCCGACATTTTAGAGATAAAAATAAATGATAAAAAACTCGGGGTTTCTATTAAGTCTCTATGGTTGAGTGGTAGAATGTTTGTCTACTACGCCAGCGACCCGGGTTCGATTCCCGGGTCTGACCTGAAAAAAATTTAATTAAAATTAAATCTCTAACTGAGCCCAGTAACCTCTATTGGTGGGTTGTGGTAATATAAAGTTCCTTTTAAGCTAAAATCTGACGATAACGAAGCGACAACCCCGGCCACTACTACTACTACTACTACGACGGCTCGGGTCAAACTAAGAGCCTATCGTATACTACGATATGGCTAAAAACAGTAATCTAGCATGTAAATTTTTACTCTTATCTGTATCATAATTTTAGACTCAAACTATTTTAATGTTAATATTAGCAAAATTGTAGGCCAAAACTGTATATATAAATTAACGTAACTAGATGAATTTGTCTCTGTTGTAACAACACTTGATTAAGTAACATGTTTTTAACCTAACGGAATCAAATAAATGATGAACGGAAGTTAATGAAATTACGCTCTTTTAATCTCCCATCTGACCACACAAACATTTTGGTCCGTCGAGCCGGATACGCGTAAGTCGCGCATAGAGTAATCGTACATATTACTTTAACGACACCAGTATTCGTATAGCGTGAGATTCAGTATCGCGAATTAAAGAGTCAGTAATCATTCATTGAACTACAATCATGTACAGTTCGTCATCAACAGACGACGAATTGTCAAGGGTAGAATCACCAGGTTCGAAAAAATAGTTGCCGATCATGCCAATAAACCAATAACCTCAGTCGCAACAGGGGTATACAAGGAAAAGATTGACGCACTTGCAATCGAATTAGAAGAAGTACAGGAGAAAGAACAACATGCACTCCGGACGCCTTTGATGGCCACGAGGTCGAGTACAATCAACTTGTCACCCGTATGGAATCCTTGGTCATATTCTTCAATACTCTCACTAATCAAGGTCCGGTAGCTCAACGACTACCAGCAGCAGACATCAAGCTACCAAAACTAGAGTTACCAGTCTTCGGAGGCAGTTATATCGAATGGTTTCCCTTCCACGATTTGTTTACCGCAACAGTTCATAACAATGGCTCACTATCTGGAGCACAAAAGTTTCAATACTTGAAGTCGACGTTACGAGACGAAGCAGCGATGTTAATCAAAACAATACCAGTAACCGACGGAAATTATATCGAAGCTTGGGACATCCTACTCAACCGCTATAACAACAGCCGAGAAATTATTAACGCCCATATCAAACGCTTGTTCAGCCAACCTTATGTTAAGGAAGAATCTTCAACTGCATTGCGACGTCTCATTGACATCACAGCGGAATGCATCCGACCACTCAAGGTCTTGAAGGAACCAGTGCAACATTGGGATTCAATTCTGGTAAATACTGTTGGCGAGAAACTTGATAATGAGTCCCGACGCCAATGGGAGTTGTCGCTAAAAGGGACAGCCATGCCGAAGTACGACGATTTGACGCTATTCCTGGAACAAAGAGCAAGGGCATTGGCTGCCTCTCAGGCTGCAACAAACTCAAGGAGCAGAATCCAGGCACTTCAAAAACGAAGCACAGTGTCACATCATGGAGCCGTACGAGACATTACGTGTACTATTTGCAACCAGTCACATTCAATCTTCAAATGTCCACATCTATTGAAGGCCACGGTTGAAGAACGTTGGAATATGGTAAAGAAGCATTCACTGTGTTTCAACTGTCTCAAAACCGACCATCTGCTCAACGACTGTAAATCAGGAAGCTGCAGGAAGAGCAATTCGAAGCACAATACACTCTTGCATCAAGACACGCAAGAAAGGAGTTCCATTCCAAGAGCAAACTTACATCCAGAAATAGTTTCGCACGCATACGGTAATGTTCGTGGTGTATCGCAAGTGATACTCCCCACGGCAATTATCCAAGTTCAAGGACGAGCTGGACACACTTGGTCAGGTCGAGCGTTATTGGATTCTGGATCACAAGCTAGCTTCATCTCGGAGTAGTTCATTCAGAAACTACAACTTAAGAGAAATCACCATCACAGCATCATTGGAGGAATCGGCGCTTCTGGAACAAGTCAATCACGTGGTTGTGCAACACTAAGTGTACGTTCAAGTGCAAACTCAGCTGTCAATATCACGGTCCAAGCTCTGATTCTCCAACAAGTGACAGAAAGGCTTCCCAACTTCGCCTTCAACACTCTACACTGGACTCATATCAAGGGGTTACAGTTAGCAGATGCCACGTTTAACAGTCCCGGATCAATAGACATATTACAAGGAGCTGATGTCTATTTGGATTTAGTCCAAGATGGAAGAGTCGTGGGAAAACCGGGGGTTCCTGGACTTTTCAACACCATTTTTGGATGGGCAATAACTGGTCCTATGGGAAGTCCGGGTACAACCATAATTGCGGCTCCAATCCAAGTAAATCACTGTCATGTCGAAAGCCAACTCGCCAAATTCTGGGAACTGGAAGAGGTCGGAGCTGGGCGAATCCTTACGTCAGCTGAAAAACGCTGTGAGGCTATCTTTCAAACCACCTATGATCGAGATTCCTCGGGAAGATACATTGTAAAGTTGCCTTTCAAGGACACTGAACAGAGGCTTGGAGAATCAAGGACCATAGCACTACGAAGATTTCTATACCTAGAGCGAAGATTACGATCGACTCCGGAACTGTACGACCAGTACAGGAAATTCATGGAAGAAAACCTCTCATTAAAGCACATGGAACTCGTACCCCCAGAAGATCTTTACACGAAAAACTCTTATTACCTAACACATCATTCGGTCATCAAGGAATCAAGTACAACAACGAAGGTTCCAGTGGTCTTTGACGGATCAGCCAAGGCATCGAACGGAATATCCTTGAACGACATGCTACTTGTTGGCCCAAAACTACAAGATGACATTGTAAATCTATTGATACGCTTCAGAACTTACGCCGTTGCCTTGACTGCCGATATAAAGAAAATGTATCGTCAAGTCCTGATTAGTCCAGAAGACACCAACTATCAACGAATTCTTTGGAGACGAGCGAAGGAAGATCCTATTCAAGATTATCGTCTGCTGACGGTGACCTACGGAACTGCCTCAGCACCATATCTAGCTACAAGGGTATTAATAAAATTATCTAAGGACGTGAAAACAAAGTATCCACTAGCTTCTAAGTCATTGGATCGCGACTTCTACATGGACGACCTCTTATCCGGTGCCAATGATACAAATGCAGCATGGAATTACAAAGGGAATTACATCGAGCCACAAATGAAGCCGGATTGCCGTTAAGGAAGTGGGCGTCAAACCACTCAGCCGTCCTGGAAGCGTTACCATCAGAGTACCCGCGAGCTTACTGTTCCCTTGAGCATCGACAACGCTGAATCGATCCAAACATTGGGGTTACAATGGACTCCTGCTACCGACGTTCTCTCATTTTCCGTCAAGTCTCCAAGAATGAGAACCAAGGTCACAAAACGTTCCATCTTATCGGACACAGCAAGAGTGTTTGATCCGTTAGGATTAGTATCGGCAGTCATAATTCGAGCTAAAATCCTTCTTCAAGAGATGTGGCAAATCAAGGCTAAATGGGATGAAGAATTACCAATGGAAATGGTCAACAGTTGGCACTCCTTCCGTGAAGACTTGCGAGAAATCGAAAAACTACAGATCAAACGATTTATCAGTCAACCACACGTGAAGCTTTCAAGTATCCACGGATTTTGCGACGCATCAGAAAGAGCATACGCGGCAGCCGTGTATCTGAAAACTATCAACAACGCTTGGACAAATCAACATTCTACTCGTGGCCGCTAACACTAAGGTCGCTCCACTTAAGAAAACTACCTTACCGAGGCTGTAACTATGTGCTACTGTCTTACTGACAAGACTCATTAAGATAGTTCAAACATCTCTGAAAGTTGCCATACCGGTAGTTCACGCTTAGAGTGATAGCCAAATTGTTCTATCATGGTTGTCATCTCCTCCTCAACGTTGGAAGGCTTTCGTGGCGAACAGAGTTTCGGAAGTCCAAGACGCTCAACCAGTAATCCATTGGCACCATGTATCCGGTCAATGCAATCCCGCTGACTGTGCATCCCGCAATATTAACGCTTCTTAACTATTACATCATCCGTTATGGTGGCAAGGACCAGAAAGGCTACGAAATGAATCCTATAATACGACCGAGTCTTTGATCGAGCCAGCTGAATGTCGCGTCGAAGAAAGAACCACCACTACCATCGTAAACCACTGCAAACTGGACCAGAATCTACTCATGAAGTACTCTTCACTCAATACGTAACTGCACGTCACAGCATATCTACAACGATTTATCCGGAATTCGAGAATTGCGAAGAAGGGAAACGGGACCGTTGACGAAAAATGAACGCGATATGGCGTTAAACCACCGGATAAGAGTTTCCAACTTGAAAGCTTTGGGGACGAGAAACAGCGACTAGAGAATCAGCAAACCCTTCCATCTAATAGCAAAATTTTATCACTCAAACCCTTTGTAGACCAGACAGGCATTTTGAGAGTTGGTGGACGGCTGCGGCACGCAAAGGTCTCCATAGATCAGAAGCATCCAGTAATTCTGCCTCGAAGAAGCAAACTCACAGACCTCATCATTAACCACGAGCACATCAAGACCTTTCATGGAGGCGCTCAACTAATGCTAGCCTCGCTACATTTAAAATATTGGATCGTGGGTGCTCGTGACGCAGTCCGTTTTCATGTCAAGCGCTGTATGAAATGTATCCGACAACAAGCTAAAACTGTCTCTCAACTAATGGGTGATTTAAAAGTAGCCACAAATAAGCTTTGGTGTTATGTAACGTTAACAGTCATGTTGACAAACTAAGAAAATCGTTGAGGTGAAACGAGAGGATAGTGTTTACACGGCAACCCTGTTGTGAATATGGCTTTGAAAATAGAGGGTATACAGTTGATGAGTATAAAATGGGGCCTTTACAAACACGGAAAGGTAATATCCCTCAAAAGTTTTATCTCTTCATTTCCAGTTTTTCCCCATCGAATGATTTTAATGTGTACAAATATATCCTTATTTTATGTAAAATGTCGTCTGATTTACAGTTTATTCGCTATTCTTTGTATACTTCTTTAATATTTCATGAAATTAACTTCAGTATTTGTTCATTAAAAAAGAAACATTTCCATATCTGGGTAATTAAGTTGACTCGGAGAGGTAATATTTTGGTTTTCCCAACTTGTTAGTACGTAACACGAATGTAGCGTACTTACATCTACGATTCATAATAACAGAAGTATATAATACTTCTCTTCGAGAGAAGTGTACCACCACAAAGCTGGGCAAGTGTAACGTCATTCTTCTGAAGATCGGAACATTTGGAGCAAGGTAACTGAACCAAATCACATACGCGATAAATAGTTCTCCCATCATTACTCTATTTGCGTTAAACTATTTGACAAGACGCGCTTGTGGATTTTTGTTTCACTCCAAGACGAGGTTAGGGAGTTGATTGCTGAGGATTTAGTACCAAACAGCTATAGAATCCGCCACGTGCACGATGCGATGCCCATCTGAAGTTTGTTGAGCGGGAGAGCAAACAAAAAGGGTGCGTGAGCCAGGGAAGAATGACGTTACGTAACTAATATTTTAAGATGATAAAGAGTGGCATCCTTCTTCTATTATTCCCTTCTGATAATAACAAAACATGGAAAAACTATGCGGAGAAATGTAAAACTGTTTTATTACGCATATTTTTTTAAGTGTTTTAACTGTATTTAGAACGTTAGTTTTAATTATTTTCTAAATTTAGGCATTTTGAGCAGTTTTTTTGTATCAATTGATTTTTTGTTTTTCTTTTCTGCGCTATTTACCTTTTTTTCTTTTGAAAAAACTGGTACTGGCCGCTTCCATATCTACTCCCTTTCTTTGTTCCCGTTCCTTTTGATTTAGGGAAGGACTTTCTTCCGGCTCGCCTCCTCCTCCGCTACTTGACGGATGTTCTTCACCTAGAGTAAAATAATACGAACGTAGGTAAGTTCATGATCCAGGTCTGGTGTTGGATAGTGACACCTAGTCGAAGCTACCCAGAAAAATTTATCAAATGGCCTATACTTACTATCCGAAGCGCTTTTATCGCTAAAGCAATTTTCCACTTGCTTTCCGGTTGTAGCCGGACTCTCGTTTTCGCCGGCAATCGTGTAACATTATTTACGCCTAATTTAAGGTAAATTATTAATATAAAATATTCTTACTCTCGGAAGTTTTGCCCGGAGTAGTCGGTACCTAGCCGTGTTCACTTGAAGGCGATTGAATTTCTTCTTGAAAGTCTAAACGAAGAAAACAGTTACTTTTTCATTACGGAATAGTATTTAGAATACCAACCTTTAGGTGATTTCCAGACGCTCGCATCTTCTTCATAATCTAAAATATTCAAGTTATTATTGCCAGAAAATATTAGAGAAGCTTAAAAGCTTCCCTGGCACTGTAAATTAGCGCGCGGTTGTCGGGAATGCTTAAACACTATAGAATAGGTAAATATGTCTAACCAGAGTAGTCGGGGCTTGGATGCCCCTTGCTTGATGCTAACGCCTAACAGTCTTAGCGTTTTCAATAAATCGCCTCCTCTCTTTTGGCTAATTTTTTCGACGATTGTCAGGCATTGGTTGACCTCTGCCGGTGTCGAGTGGTTGGTGGGCAATCTGCGACGCAACACCTCCGCCTCTTTTTTTCAATCATTAGGTTTTTCAAGTTTTTAATTTTTTCTTTGTGTTCCTCGATCATTTTTTCGGTGCCGCGGAGGGCCACCACAAATTTCGCTTTATTGCTTTCCAAAATGGTTGAGCCCTTTTCATATAAATCTATTAACGTCGGTAACGTCGAATGCTCTTCAGAGTTTTCCGGCGGAATATTTGGAACCTCTTCTATTTCAAAGAGGCGTCGAAACTGTACAAATAATTATATTTTATTACATCATCATGATATACTTTATAATGCAATAATTACCGGCAACCGCAAACCGAACATGAGAAGCATCGGCGTGGGGCTCTGAGAAACAGGCCCTTTCCATTTGTAAAGGTTTTAGCCAATTAGGATAATTCGCGGATACTTTGTGGTAAACGACTACAACCTCTTCAGGAAAAAATTCCCTTAAAACAGTTTGAGGGCCTAGTTTGGCTTCTACAATGAATGAGCAATATAAAATTTTAAAATGTCTTATTTGTCAACCTTAACAATGTAAGACTTACGGACAAGTTTCACAACGAAACAAATGACCAAATAAACGAAATAATGCTTCTGAATTTTTCCCTCATTGACTAAAAAAGTTGGGAAAACTTCTGAGTATTATCCGAAATGGCTTTACACACTTTGCGCGATGGCATGTAAACGTAAACGGATGAAGTTTGTGTCTCGCTTATTGGTTGTAAACACTCACTGTTCCAATTGTCCTCTTGTGAACAATTGCTTGAAAATTTCCTTCCACGTTAAGGAATGACTTAACTTGCGGAAGATGTCCATTTGTTCTCGGCTAGTCGGGAAAAGTTTGACAGAGCCGGCAGGGTTGAAAGTTTTTTCAAAACTTGCGACCATGGCGTCAACCAACTGGCCCGTGGTAAACAGTTTGCTAGTAGATCCTGGCATGGACCTTTTGTGGCATTAAGACTGAAGGGACAGATATTATATAAAGGCCGAAAAAAACTAACGGTATTTGTGAGGTTTATCAATTGACTAAGTTCAGATATTGAAATTTTTCTTTTATTTTTATTCCTTTAATATTTAATCAATATTTAATTCAATCAACTGTTTTTACCGTCAATCGATCTATTCCCTCCAAATTAAGATAAAAAATTACATACCTACGCTTTTTCGAGAAAAATTCCATTTTCCGAAAACATTTAATTGTTTTGAACGGATTTCGTGTCGATGCAAACTAACTAGTATGCACCATGACACACATAGTTTTAATTGTTGCTGGCTTGACAAATTTTTAAGTTTAGCCATAATAAGTTTCCATCTGTTACAAGCTGTTGAGAAGACGGATTTTTTTAAAATATAATAAAGAATTTATATTCCTCAGACTTATTAAAAAATTAATGTCGTCTACTTAAAACAAAGACACAACCTGATCCCTTCTGGTTTCTTTTAGTAGGTAGCTCTCCTTTTATGCACAGGAAAAATATGATATCGGTATAAATATAACCAAAGATTTCATAAAAAGAAATACTTCTCAGTGCCAATGACTTGTTATATTCATTTCCTGCGGAAAAAATATGGTTAAACACACCATACCTTACCAGTTGTGCGAAGTCACACCTCTCCGACCCACCCCCCTTTCTCTACTTTCCCAATATATGAAATTTTGCAATCACCAGTGCTTCCAGTGTTTGGGTCGTCTGAGCGGTCGCAACTCACTCAGCCGATATTACCATATGGGTCGAAACCTTTTCACATTAGTAAACGGTACATGACTCTCTAGACCTTACCTTAATAACCAAACACTCTAAACATTCATGTTCGTGAATGATTATGGTTATGGCTTGACACTCGCTAGCACCGATTACTCAGTGTAATCGGTGCGCATTTGTCAGAGTGTAGACCATTTTGTAAATTACATACAGAGAAACTAAAACACAGGTGATGCCGAAATTGGGGTCTTCTCCATCTCGCCTAAAAGACGCCTATAGGCAGTGCGAGTTGAAGTATAAAATCTCGTCCACTATATATGCATCCACTATTAAATATCACATTTTCCTTTCGAATTATGTCAAAGATCGCTTGCTCTTTTTAGACATTCAGCAGAAAATTTCAAACATTCAATATTGATCTGTCTAGACGTAATCCCTTCAAAATAATTAAAAATGAAAATGTTCTTGAAAAAGCGTAGATATGTAGTTTTTCAATAATTTGAAGGGAATAGATCGATTAACAGTAAAATTAGTTGTTTGAATTAAATATTGATTAAGGATTGAGTGGATAAAAATAACTAGAAAAAAATTTCAATATCTGAAACTTCAGTCAATTGATAAACCTCAAAAATATCGTTTGTTTTTTCGGCCTTCATCCAAACCAAGACGTTTTTTTATAATTCATTATGATGTTAAACCACATCATTATGTGTTCACTGAGCATTTTATTGGACGAAACGGGCCCACTGACGACTATCGGGATCCCATTAAAGATAATGAAGCGGTAACACCTTTGGTTAAATATATGACATCGCTTTAAGAAAAATCATCTTCGTCTTCAAGCAGTATCACACGACAGTATAGTGGAACGTCATTGCAATAGCTGCTACATCTTTATCTGATACGTGTCCAATTCCACCTCTGGTTATTATCGTTCCATTTGTTTAAAGTTCGTCAGCTCTATTAGGTCTGCAAATCACTACATTGGAAAATATTGAAACACCTTCCGTCACAAGTACGGCGTTGGTATTAGATGAAATACATATATTGAAAAAACTAGAACAATAGTTTTTAGTTTCATCGAAACTTGATAATTCAGAAACTTGTGTCTGGTCAGTTGACGTATTCTAAAGATTCTGAAATACATATTAATGTAATAAAATGCCTGAAGTTTAGAATGTGTGGCGGTACAAGTTTAGTTATAGTTGACCTAAGTTATTGTCTAGTCCCAACAGTCTATTTTGGCAACGGTTACTATCACAAGATCATCTACTATTTTCATCAAGCTCAGTTGACTTTAAGGGTTCAGTTTTAAATATAAATGATTTGATGAAGGTATTACATGAAATCGAAAACTGGGAAATATGTCGTGGCATTCAAGGCGAATTATTTTCGCATTTTAAAGACAAACATTTAAAACCTGCATATACTTGCATGGTTAGCCAATCAATTCGATCTGAAAAATGTGAAAAATTATTTGTTGGCCAGTTTACAACACTTTGCCCGTCGTGTCGTAAAACCAAAGTAGTTTTGAAGACTAGAAAAAGGAGAGAAAACACACGCTGCTAAAAGTACAAATATTCGCTACATGACTAAAGACGAGGTAAAAGATCAGTTTGTGGAAGTAAAGAAAAATAATAAAGCTTTGAAGAAAAGGAATAGAGTATTAGACTTAAAAGTCAAAAAGAGCTTCAAAAAAGATGGATTTTTATGACGGAAGAAGAAAGTAAAGATTTTGAAGAAATTATCAGAAAAAATCCATTTCAAAGCAAATCTACATTTCATAAACTGCTGATGCGTGAACAAATGAGATTAATTAGGACAAAAAATCCAGACCAAGGAAATGGCACCCAGCTATAGTACAGTGGTGCTTTTCGATAAAAGCAAGGTCACCCATTGCCTACGAAGCTGTGCGCCAAGCTTTTATGTTGCCTTCACAAAAAACGCTTTTCAATTACTCTGTTGATTTGTCAACAAAAAGTGGATTTAATGATTCGGCGCTGCTAGAAATGCGAGAAAAAGCCGATATAGACAATTTAAAAGAGCACCAAAAGTATTTCAGTTTAGTCATCGATGAAATGCAAATCAAACAGGATTTAATATTCAACAGCAACACGGGAGAATTAATTGGCGCTACGAATCTCAATCAGTTCAAAAATGAAGTGGCAAGATTAGAAAATGACATGGAAAGTTAGGATGAAAGGCCCCACAGATGATGGAAACATAAATTTGGCTAATCACTTTCTCCAGTTAATGGTCAGGGGACTTACAACAACTTTTAAATACCCTTACGCCTTCTTCCCCTGTGAAGATTTACATGCAGAGGACTTATATTCTATGCTTTGGGAAGGCATCGACAATTTACAGGCAGCTGGATTTCGCATACTCGCCGTTGTTTGTGATAAAGCATCTTCAAATATGAAATTAATTAAAATATGTACTGAACTAAATCTAAAAGAGAATAATCACAGAGTTGGATTTAAAACCAAGAATCCATTCAATAATGTGGAGCCGCTTTTCTTCGTTTCGGATATCTGTCATAATATTAAAACAGCAAAGAATGGCTTAAATAACAGTGGGAAAATGAAAAAACATAAGGATGGTTCGGTAAAACCAATTAGACTATTAAAAAAGAATGGCAAATATCTTTTATGGAAACATATTGTTGACACTAAAGAAATGGATTCTAATTCGTTGCTACGGCTAGCGCCCAAGTTGACATACAATCATGTTTACCCGAATGCCCATAGTTGCATGAGAGTGAAGCTTTCAACCCCAGTATTAAGCGCTACTACTGCAAATGCCGTAGAGGAATTGATTGGAGAAGAGGCAGCGGAGACTGTCATGTTCCTTCGACTTTTTGATACCTTTTTTGACATTTTAAATATATCAAATACTTATTCATTTTTACCAAGAAGAAACCATCTTTAGAACCGTTTAAGAATTTAGACGATTGGCGTTTTAAGGTGGTGAATTGCTAATTAATGCATATAATGTTTGAAGTAACTAACAACAGCTGAATTTAAGTGGCTAGAAGAGTAGTTCCTTGGCTATCGGAAGTGGACCAAACAGAAGTTGACGATGATTTTGACAAATCCAAAATGCTTCTTAGCAGGGAGACTTTAGAGGGTATACGAATATCTGGTAAAATAAGCTTTCTAATAATTGAGTAGAAAGACATGAAAGCGACCTACCAACATCTCGAAGTTTCATCCTTGCAAAAAAGGGCTTCACCAGAGGCTTGAGGGGTCTCTATCCTTACACGTGCAGACCGCCTTTTACCTCTTCCAAAGCTACCGCGTCCGCAAGCCGCCGGTGGAGCCTTTTAAGCAGAAGATTGCGTGTGTCGCTTTTAATTTCTCCTGTTGAGACCTAGTCATTCTAATTACTAAATATTTTTATATTTTTCAGTATACTCAACTATCGAGATAATTAAGTTTTTGATTAAAAAGGGAGCCCCGTACGTTTTAACTGCAAAACTAAATCAGGATTTGGTTGAGAACTATTTTGGCAGACAGCGAGGGTCCTGTGGTTCTGGCGAAAACCCGAAGGTCAGCCAATATGGACAAGGCGCGAAAAGGTTAAAACTCATAAGATCTTTAATACCGAAACTAAAAAATGGCAACTGTACACCAAAAACGAAAAAGAAAAGGGAAAAAAGAAGAAAATTAGCTCGTGACGCATTTCGAGAATAGTAATTAGTTAAGGTTTAAAATTTACAAAATAAATATCTCTTTAAGTCGTAATTATTTCTTACTATTTTTTCGGGTTTTGTTTGTTAGAACTTTTAGTTCTTTCCTGATGCCACTGCTAGCTAAAGTGTCATTTTTGGCAACTTGAACTGCGTTTTTAACCATTCTTGTTAAATCCTTTAAATGGCAGTTGATGACTATTCGAAAGCATTTATTTAGAGCAGACGTTGAATTCTCTTTTTCATCCCCCCCATAGTTCATCCCATGTTTCCTTTATGAAATTATCGTTTTCTAAAACTTCAATAATTCTTGATTTTTTAGACTCATTATATTTTAGGGGATCCTTAGAATTGACGAAAGGCACAATTTTACCACATAGGTGCTTAAAAAAGTCAAATGCTCCTTGTGACAGGTACAACAATCCTCCTCTGACTTGCTTTACAGTCCATTCATAAAATGTGTGGTTAGCTTCGATCTTTTTAAGTAAACAGTTTCCCCAAAACTTTGGGCAATCATAAATACCAATTATTTGATTTAATGTATAGCCTGCTATCTGATGAAGGGTTTTACTTTCTTTATTGGCGATTTCAGTTGTAGTTAGAGTTAATTTCGTTTTGTTTGGCTTCAATTTGGTTCTTGGTTTTGAGGCATAAGCAACTTTTAATCGTTTTTTTCCCAAATAATTGGAATTTAACTCGTTAACAATACGTTGGGAAAACGTCGTGGTCACAAGATCTTGATCGTGTCGTGGAAGATTCTTAAGGCGGTAGTAAACATTTTTCTAGTACGACGAAAAAACACCAGATGACACTGATTTTCGTAACAGGGTTCTCAGTTTTTGTGGGGGTGAAAATAGCTTTAGCGAGAATTTTTTCCATGATGTTGGGCTTGAATAAAACTCCCCGGGTGGGCAAATAAAATCTTCCCGCTTTCGCTGATAACCTCGAAAAAAAAGAATAATAAAAAAAAATGTACCCCTTTCCTCACCATAGAGCCTAGTGCGGGGAGGAGATATTCTTCTAGCTGTGAAATGCTGTACGGACAGTGGGGCGGGCCAAGATCTACCTTCGATAAGAGACTGAAAATAGACTCAATAGTCTCCCAGGTGTCCCAGATAATCGTGCGCTACATGAAATAAGTGGTAGGGGGGAAGCAGAGATGGAAGGCCACGAAACTCTCTCTTCACCTCTGTTTTCGATAAACAATCCGAATATTCTTTTCGTAGATTTCCTTAGTATAGTACCAAAGAGTTTATAAAGAAGAGGTGTAGAAGCTTTGGCAATGCATTTTAAGAGTTCTGGTTTTTTTTATAATTTTAATTCTAAAAGCTGGAGGAGGCAGAGAATATGAGCGTGCATATTGGATGAGGAAAATTTACAAAGCGAGAACTTTCAGACGAGATTTCTACTCCTCTTCTTGACACACTCTAAGTTAGCACGGAATGATTTTATATATTTCTTTTAGGGAAAAAATATCTTTATACAGAGAGTGTCCAAATATTTTCAGTTTTATTTTACAATTTCTGTCGCTTCACCTTTGGTTTTTTTAATTGTTTCGATTGCTTTCGCTTATTTAGCTGTGGTGATGTGTTTTGTTTAGATTTATTTGGCTTATTTGACTGTTTTTGATTTGATTTCCTGGTTTTCTGTACCTTTTTTGGCTCCGGTTCTGTTGATGTTTTTGATTTTTTTGCTGAAGTGGCTGGATTTCCATTTCTTCTAATTTTGTTGCTTCCAGCTCTATGTCTTGGGGTTCATTGATTCGCTGCTTTTCCTTTCTCATGTCAGAAACCCTAAGGCCTCGGCATTCTATTTCCATCGACCTTTGATGACGTGAATCAATATTTCCGGTACCATCCAGTTTTCATAAAAGCTCTTCAGTTTTTTCAGGTTTTTAGCCCAGAAGTCGGTTTTAGGATAAATCCTCTCTATTTCAATCCCTAACGGAGTCCAAATTACGAAATCGCAATACTTTCGTCTCGTAATAAATAATTGAGCTTGTATTTGATAGTAGTAGTTATGGTTTTGTTTCAACTGAAGCGTATCGTTGACTAATTTTGAGCAGAAAGTTTTTAATTTTGATGGAGCTTCTATTGGTTTTATGTCTTTAGCGCTGTATCTACCCAAATGCTGTTGGAGTCCGGCAGCGGTACACCTAGTTGGATAAGATCCTCTTCGATTGAAACATACTTGCTTCCCTCCTACAGCTTTGGCAACCAACGACATATAATTTTTGGCGAGGTTATTCGTTTCATTAAAGAGTAGAGCGGAAGCCAAATCCTGGACTCGCTGAGAGGCTCCTAAAATTCTCAGCTCCAACGGTTTCGTTAGAAGATTTGATCTGCCCGGCCCAGCTTTTTTGCAAAAGTACGGACGACAGGAATTGTGGCGACCGAAAACGTGTAAATGTGCGTTCCTTACGTCTTTTCGAAGTATATTCGCATATTTTCTGTGAATGGCTACTAAATCAAGGCTTTCTTTATCGTCGGCACCGTTTATTTCGTCATCCATCTCCTTCGCAACATGAGCTATGGCCTTTCGTACAGATTTTCCCATTCGGACTATCCTGTCCTTAGTAAGTGCACCTTGGTCTTTAGCAATTGCGTAGAGCTTTGAGCGATAATTCCTAACCACGTGGTTTGCGCATTTGCTTTTTTCTACACTTGTACCATAGTAGACCAAATCGTTTATTTCACTATGGACGGAAGAATCACCATCGCCGATAATTCTGCGGTACTGGACTCCGTGCATTTCTTCACTTTTATTAAAACCTTCTATCAAGATATCAGCTTCCATAGCCGGAGACGAACCATCCCAGTTTTTATAACACTTATGTTCCCTCGGCTGCGTTTCAGGTTTGGTCATGGCGCATATTGAACAATATTTGTTCCTCACTCCGAGGTAAAGTAGCTTTTAAGTTGCCGCGCCGATTATGCAAGCAACTCCACTTTTCGCAGTGTACCGATGGCCATGGCTTCTTTGAGACCATCCTCCATCTATTACTACTGTGATAAATGGAATACCATTAGCAACGTCTCCCTTTGATATGGCTATTTCTTTTTCCTGTTTTCCAGCCGCCTCCATTTCCTGCTTCAGTGATCTCTCCCATAGCTATAAAATTAATGATAATAAATTAGGAATTAGCATAAAATAATCATCCCTAGAGAAGTAAACGTAACGAAGAAATGTGAACACGATTTGAGATTTCTTAAAAAAAATTGGTTCTCTAATAGGTGGTTTCATTTAGTTATGTTCATATTAGTAATCAATATATTCATATGCTTACTTCTCCAATTTCTTGTTGCCTCATCAAATAGGTAGGCTTGCTCATGTTTGGTATTCCCATAACTGAGAGAACTTCGTCCATATTTTCATAGCCACTCCCAATGGAAACAACACCCCTTACAGCTAAGTAATTCAGATTGAGGGGCCTGTTTTTGTGGTCGGTCGAAGATGAAGGTTTTTGACCATGATGGTGAATTCGAGGTCTTCCTCTGATCAAGCCCCTGTTATCGGTCGTTGAAATGACTCGTTTTTCCGAGCAATATCTGCATTGGAAAACTAAATATGATACAAGGCCATTTCTAAGTTCTTTGACGAATTCAAATTTCCCTGCGATGTTTCTTGCACAGCGATGCGAATCCACTGATCTATTAGCGTTCATAAAATGTCGAATATCCACAATACGATTTCCAGATAATTGCAAAAATGCTTCATTTGGTTTAGGCGGTACGAATGTTCGTTGCGGGGGTGTCCACGGTTCTTCTAAAAGATCGGGCAGAGCAGTTTCGTCTATTGCGCAAGTAGAAAGAATCTGATCTTCGATTAAACCAAAACTAGATTAATAAAAACTGTCATTGTAGACAAAGACTGGAAAGTGTAAAAGATAAGGTTTGAAAATGAACTGCCTGAAGTAACAGATATTAAAATTTTCACTTTTGAAGACATCATTATAAAACATCAATTATTTTAAAAAATTCTTATCTTACTTTTTTTCACCAAAATTACTTCGGGAAAGTATTTTAAAAAGGAACATGCGCGTTATTTTAAAAATACTACGGCTTTACATTTTATTTTTTATCAAAAATTTAAAATTAGGTAGAAAATTGACCCTATAACGTGAGAAAATCGTTGAGAGCTTACAAAATATAAACCGTATTAAAACTTTACAAAACGTATTCTTAAATTGTAAAGCTTTCAAAGTATTAAATATTAACGTGCTGTGTTGCTCTCAAAGATCACGATCAATCTACAGATCTTTTCGACACTAATAACTAAATCACAAAGAAAAGGCCTATATTATTTTCCGCTTCGCAATATTTTCAATTTTAAAATATAAAAATTTAAACTCTTCAAGAGAAATCTTTTCAGATATCCAAGCATTTGAATCTCCTAGAATCAAATGTTAGTTGAAAGTAAAACCAGTACCAAGCTAGTATCCCTTAAACCCTTCTAGGTGACAACTACAATTGAGGACAAAATACTTGGTAAATATTGCTGAAAAATATTTTGGGAAAATGAAATTTTGGTGAAAAAAAGTAAGATAAGAATTTTTTAAAATAATTGATGTTTAATAATGATGTCTTCAAAAGTGAAAATTTTAATATCTGTCACTTCAGGCAGTTCATTTTCAAACCTTATCTTTTACACTTTCCAGTCTTTGTCTACAATGACAGTTTTTATTAATATCTGTCACTTCAGTCTTCATATTAATTAAAATTCTTTAGAAAATATGGGAGAAAAAGTCCTAGGGCGTTGCGCGTCCATCGGTAATCTAGCTTAAATTACCAGTCGTTGGTAATCTAGCTTAATTACCAGTCGTCGGTAATCTAGCTTAATTACCAGTCGTCGGTAATCTAGCTTAATTACCAGTCGTCGGTAATCTAGCTTAATTACCAGTCGTCGGTAATCTAGCTTAATTACCAGTCGTCGGTAATCTAGCTTAATTACCAGTCGTCGGTAATCTAGCTTAATTACCGGTCGTCGGTAATCTAGCTTAATTACCGGTCGTCGGTAATCTAACTTAATTACCGGTCGTCGGTAATCTAGCTTAATTACCGGTCGTCGGTAATCTAGCTTAATTACCGGTCGTCGGTAATCTAGCTTAATTACCGGTCGTCGGTAATCTAGCTTAATTACCGGTCGTCGGTAATGTACCTTAATTACCGGTCGTCAGTAATGTAGCTTAATTACCAGTCGTCGGTAATGTAGCTTAATTACCAGTCGTCTGTAATGTAGCTTAATTACCAGTCGTCGGTAATGTAGCTTAATTACCAGTCGTCTGTAATGTAGCTTAATTACCAGTCGTCTGTAATCTAGCTTAATTACCAGCCGTCGGTAATCTAGCTTAATTACCAGCCGTCGGTAATCTAGCTTAATTACCAGCCGTCGGTAATCTAGCTTAATTACCAGTCGTCTGTAATCTAGCTTAATTACCAGCCGTCGGTAATCTAGCTTAATTACCAGCCGTCGGTAATCTAGCTTAATTACCGGCCGTCGGTAATCTAGCTTAATTACCGGCCGTCGGTAATCTAGCTTAATTACCGGTCGTCGGTAATCTAGCTTAATTACCAATCGTCGGTAATCTAGCTTAATTACCAATCGTCGGTAATCTAGCCTAATTACCAGTCGTCGGTAATCTAGCTTAATTAACAGTCGTCGGTAATGTAGCTTAATTACCAGTCGTCGGTAATCTAGCTTAATTACCAGTCGTCGGTAATCTAGCCTAATTACCAGTCGTTGGTAATGTAGCTTAATTACCAGTCGTCGGTAATGTAGCTTAATTACCAGTCGTCGGTAATGTAGCTTAATTACCAGTCGTCGGTAATGTAGCTTAATTACCAGTCGTCGGTAATGTAGCTTTATTACCAGTCGTCGGTAATGTAGCTTAATTACCAGTCGTCGGTAATGTAGCTTAATTACCAGTCGTCGGTAATGTAGCTTGATTACCAGTCGTCGGTAATGTAGCTTAACTACCAGTCGTCGGTAATGTAGCTTAATTACCAGTCGTCGGTAATGTAGCTTAATTACCAGTCGTCGGTAATGTAGCTTAATTACCAGTCGTCGGTAATGTAGCTTAATTACCAGTCGTCGGTAATGTAGCTTAATTACCAGTCGTCTGTAATGTAGCTTAATTACCAGCCGTCGGTAATGTAGCTTAATTACCAGTCGTCGGTAATCTAGCTTAATTACCAGCCGTCGGTAATTTAGCGTAATTACCAGCCGTCGGTAATCTAGCTTAATTACCAGTCGTCGGTAATCTAGCCTAATTACCAGCCGTCGGTAATCTAGCTTAATTACCAGTCGTCGGTAATCTAGCTTAATTACCAGTCGTCGGTAATCTAGCTTAATTACCAGCCGTCGGTAATCTAGCTTAATTACCAGCCGTCGGTAATCTAGCTTAATTACCAGTCGTCGGTAATCTAGCTTAATTACCAGCCGTCGGTAATCTAGCTTAATTACCAGTCGTCGGTAATCTAGCTTAATTACCAGTCGTCGGTAATCTAGCTTAATTACCAGTCGTCGGTAATCTAGCTTAATTACCAGTCGTCGGTAATCTGGTTTAATTACCAGTCGTCGGTAATCTAGTTTAATTACCCTTAATTGGCAATCTAGATTAATTACCCTTAATTGGTAATCTAGATTAATTACCCTTAATTGGTAATCTAGATTAATTACCCTTAATTGGTAATCTATATTAATTACCCTTAATTGGTAATCTATATTAATTACCCTTAATTGGTAATCTATATTAATTACCCTTAATTGGTAATCTAGATTAATTACCCTTAATTGGTAATCTAGATTAATTACCCTTAATTGATAATCTAGATTAATTACCCTTAATTGATAATCTAGATTAATTACCCTTAATTGCTAATTTAATTAGTAACCCTTAATTGGTAATTTAATTAGTAACCCTTAATTGGTAATTTAATTAGTAACCCTTAATTCGTAATCTAGTTTAATAACCTCTAATTGGTAGTCTAGTTTAATTAACTCTTATTGATAATTTATTCTAAGAACGTTTAATTGGTAAACTACTTTAATTACTTAAATTCGTAATCTAGTTTATTTATCTTTAATTGGGAGTCTAGTTTAATTATCTTTTATTGGTAATCCAGAATAATTAACAGGGAAAAGTTAAAATGTCCATTAAGCTAGTTTGAATTTGACTATATCCGCGACAATTTAGACCCGTGTGTTTTGATGGCGTCGCTGTAGCGGCCGCGTCAACGTCACTGCAGCAATATTAAAGCCGTCTTATCTCACTATCGATAGGCCATTCCAACCAAAAGGCATTAAGAAGGAACAATCGGATTATTATGAGGCAACTATACGTTAAAAAAGGCCAACATTGGTCTCGCTGATATTTCCTAATAAAACAGTGTATAAATGCTAAAATATCGCAGATTGGGGTAGTTTTTAAAATTTAAAATTAAACATACTTAAAATTTTTTCTCAAAAACCTTAAAAATGGTCCTAGAAAAAGGTTTAAATTTTGATATAAAACCGTTCCCAAACGTAACAAACGAATATTTCATTTCAAAAGGGTGGCCACAAAATGGCCAAATTTGAAAAAAACTCCATGTTATTTCTATGGGAAAATTTAACTTTTTCACCAAAAGGGCTGATTAATTTTATGGAAATGAAAACCACCCTTAGCAACTTTATTTTTTATAAAATAAACTAATGAGTGGATCTTCTTGAAATTTTAACCACATATTGAGAGCCCGAATTGTAGTTCTGTGGAATTTTTTAAAGCAGTTAATACAATACAAAAAAAGTTATATCCAATCAAAAAACCATCCTTATACATTAAAGTCAGTATGAGGTCTTATCTAAGAGAGCTACCGCTCTCCTAGAATTATTTGGATCCTTCTTCTTTTATTTTGGTTGGAGTTTGTAGTAAACCACAAAATGTGTCCTGGGCCAAATTTAGAAATTCGTTGTCATGGGACATGTCCTTTGAGGTTATGGTTTTGGTGATCGAGCTAAGTTCCGTAGAACTACTTGCTTCAGTTTCCGAACTAAGATTCGTAGTAATTGGAGTAGAGTGGTCAGGAAAATTGTGTTTAACTATTCAACAAGGGTTTTGGGACTGTGTGAATTTTGAGTTCCGTCGACTGCCGCTATTTCCTCTTCAACCGCAGAAGTTATTTGTACTTCGTTTGTGGGCATGTCTTTAGTTGCATTACTGAAAACGTTAATACGGTTAGAGGCTAATAAAGTTTAGATTAAGCAATCTAAATTGAACATAGGAGTCGATCAAATTGACTTTAGTAAGATAATAATTAATCAAGCAATATAAATAATACACTTACTTTCTAGATTTTTACCTCTCCGAGTGACGTATGTCACGGAGAGGTATTACACCGGCCGTGTCTGTGTGTCTGTCTGTCAGACCCCACGTGACCGCGTTCGCAGTTTGCGTATCGGAGCAAACAAATACCCGATTTCCGGAACTCGTTCGCGGTTCACGGAAATTTGACCATTCATCTACCAACACCAGTCTTTACTAACTGGCTTCTAAGGACGACTATCTGCTAGTGTTTGTCCATCCCACATGGACACTAGTCTGTACTTGCTAGCTTCCAAGCACAACCATCTTCTGTTCTTCGTCTTTCGTCTATACACATAGACACCAATATGCAACATTGGCTTCTTACACCACCATCTACTGGTCTTTCGTCTATACCACATAGACACCAATCTGCAACATTGGCTTCAAACACCACCATCTACTGGTCTTTCGTCCATACCACATAGACACCAATCTGTAACATTGGCTTCTACTCCATCATCGTCGTTAGGCTTAAGATGTACGCGGCGAGCGGCTAGGGTTACGAGAAACGTCTAGCCTCCCAATGGCAGGGCTTCCACCATCGGCTCACGCGAATGCGTTTTTATCTATTATTATTATTATAAAATAATTGTATATTTTATGTTTAAATTCACCCTAATTATACTTAATTATGTTGAAATTAATAAAGGATTGTGGTTTGGCAGTATTGATTTAGCTTATAAATTGAGCTTCAAAAAATTAGTAACCTTAATGTTAATGTTTAGTTGAGTTTTTGATTAGTTCCAACACATTGCGTTCAATTTTTATCATGCCCCGTGCTAAATTTGAGGTAACGTGAAGATTAAAAAATAAATATGTTGTACCGGGGAGCCCGTTACAACGGATCACTACAAAGGTTACAATGTTACTGTGTTTCAGACCTCACTAAAAATACCTCCAGTTTGCCTCCAGTTTGCTAATTCTCTTAAATTTACGAGTTTTTTACTTCTAACGGCAGCGGTTTGCCATGCGATTCGGTTAAGTCGTCTGCTACAGAATGGCGGGTTCTCGGGATCGCTGTGAAGTCTGTGACAGGCAGTTCTTTGGGAAGCAAAAGAGTATTCTTTGCTCTGGAAATTGTTAACGCAGAATTCACGAGGATTGTACTAGCAAATCTTCTTATACATGCTCGCACTGTAAACCCACGTCTCCTCTAATCCGAAATTCAATGAATAGGGACAATCCTCTTACCTTAGCCGATGTACACGAGGCTTTACATCACCTTTTTCGGGTTGACAGTCTTACCAGGGATAAAGACTCTATTCTGGATAAGATTGTAGAGAAACTGGAAAACGTGGAGAAAATCTACTCTAAATTCGAAGATAAGATCAACAAACTCGAGAAACGCATTGATCCCTAGAAGAGGATAATGCCAATTTGCGGCGGGAATTAAAGACCAACAAACCACTGGTTCTTGGAACACATTTCCCTGAATTACCTCGACCACATTTACAAGGTTCAACTGCTGGATTGAATGCTAACGCTTCGCCTTGGTCACATGGACCATTTGCCTCACTTGCTGGAGGGTTACCACCTGTAATGGCTCAACACACTGGATCTCGCCAGCCTGTGGGCAACTCCACTCGCCATGGCCCAAGCCAGGCTGCACGAGCGCAGAAACCAGCAAAAACTGGAACGGCGGTAAACTCACGGCTGAAGGCTGCGGAACGCCCACCACGGGTCAATAAGAGCGCCCGTAAAGCACTATTCGTCAGCCGCCTAGACAAAGACTTACTCTCCACTGACCTAAAAGTCGCCCTGGCGGAAGAATCGGGTATCAATTCAGCTCTATGTATCCGTCTAAAGCCCAAACACCCGGGGGCAAACCATTCATCATTTTATGTCTCTTGCACGGATGCTAGCGAATTTGATAAATTGGCAATATTACAGAATAGCTCCTGGTAGCAGATCTATTTTGTTTTTATGTTTATTATATGTAATATTGGATGAAAAAAATTATGGCGCAAAAGTTTTTCGGCGCAAATGATTATTTAAAAAGTTACAAGCGTTTAATACTTTGGCGTGTGCAAAGGCTTAGGGATACATGTCATTAGCTAAAATTAAGCAATTATAAGTGGATAAAGGACCATACACGTATAGGAGTCACCAATTAAGATCTCTTCAGACGAAAATAACCAAACCAAACCTAGCATAACAAAAATAAACCTAACCAAACCTAATATATAAATATTTTGGAAAAGGTGGCAGCTAATCAATAGGAGAATATTTTGGAAAAGGCATAATATTTTTTGGGAAGTAAATGAAGATAAACAACAATATTTTGGAAAAGATGTAATATTTTTTGGGAAGTAAATGAAGATAAACAACAATATTTTGGATAAGGCGTAACATAATTTTGGAAGTAAATGAAGATAAACAATAATATTTTGGAAAAGGCGTAACATAATTTTGGAAGTAAATGAAGATAAACAAGAATTTTTTGGAAAAGGCATAATATTGTTTGGGAAGTAAATGAAGCGTTTTTCTGAAATATTTTTCCAAAATAAAATTACGCCTTTTCCAAAATTTTCTTGTTTATGTTCATTTACTTTCCCAAAAAACATCCGGAAGTCCCTGAGGTCAGATATATACTATAAAAATGGTTTCCACTTGATACTCGGCGATTTACGTCAATTATGGCTGATTACCCACAAATTATAATCGAACCATACTTTGTCTTACGCAAAGGCTTAGATATGCATACCGTCCGCTAAAAAAGCAATAATAAGTAGAAAAGGACCATACACGTGCGGGAGTTAGGAATTAAGATCTATGCAGACGAAAATAACCAAACGTAACAAAACGCAACCTAACCCAACCTAACGTAACCTGTACTGAATGGGAATTTTCACAAAATTAATGTTACATCATTTATTTATAAATTTGGGTTATACAGTGTAGCCGCAGCTTCTAGAAATGCAAAAAATAGATTTTTTTCTCTTTTATAACTTTTTTTCTAAACATATGCATCGCAATATACCCTGCGTACATACTCTTTCTTCGCCCCCCTCTGGGTAACGAAGCTTTGGCATCTGCCCAAGCACCTTCGATGCGGTTGGTATGCGCGCCAGTTTCTGGGTCTTTGAAGTGCAATGAGTGGTTCACTTTCAAATGCTCATAATTTTCTTTAGTTAAGCAGTCATATGCTTTCCAACAATTGGATATAATGGTTGTTTCAGGAAGAATCCACTCTTTGATTTTGGCAATTAGGGTCTCGGAGTCTCTTTATTCCACAGGAACCACAAAAAAGTTGTTGGTTTCTCTCTCTACTCCTCCAAAGATCCACACGCCCTTCACCCTTTTCCCGCGGTTGTATTTCCGTTTTCCAAAAAGGGATTCATCAATTTCTACGACTTTTCCAGGTCCACCTATCTTCTCACTTTTTGAAATAACAATATCGTATGCCACTTCTCTACAAAAATTATTCCAATCAACTACAGTGGTTGGTGAAACGTAGTGCATCTTGGCGACCCACCATTGTGGCCTGATGTTGTACACGTAGTAAAAAGTTAACAAAAGGATGTCTCTCAAAAACAGCTTTGATTGTGAAAAGAAAGAATTCTTTCTAATTGAAATGTACGTCTCACAACTCCTCTTTTCTTTCCGTTTTGGCACCCTTTGTTCACGCTGGCATCTCCACGCATAGCCATCAATCGCGTCATTCTTGACGGATAGCTTCATGGGCTGACCACACTTTGGACACTCATGTCCCTTTGCAATCATGCCCTTCTCTTGCAACCATTCGATCGCCTTTAACGGTTTTTTGACCAATTCGTGTAGCTCATACATAGTGAAGGTTTCTCCTTCATCCACCAAGTTATCTTCTTCATTTTCATATAAATCGACCTCTTCATCGTCTTCAACCTCTTCCTCATCTTCAACCTCTTCCTCATCTTCAACCTCTTCTTCGGATTCAACCTCTTCTTCACATTCAACATCTTCGAATTCAGCTTGAAAACTTTCCATATTTGAAAAATTAGCAGCCATGTTTAAGATTTATTTATAAATTATTCAAAGAATTACGCAAGGACTACTTTATATGGTTTATTTCAAAAAGAACAATACAAGATCTTAATTATTTTTCTGAAATTCGCGAGAAACGATCCTCGTGAGATGCTATTTTCCGTCTGCAGGGGGCTTAAGTCGTCTATGAATTGAAGCCTCCCCGTAAGCCAAAGTTTTAAACACTCATAACTTTTTCAATAATTATTTGCGCCGAAAAATTTTTGCACCATAATTTTTTTCATCCGATTTTACATAAATTAATCGTAAAAACAAAAGTGACCTGCTACCAGGAGCTTTTCTGAAATATGTCCGATAAATTATCTGATTTATCAATCTGGCCATTAGACTGCATCATTACTGACTTTCATGGTGAACCACAGGACGCTCATAAACACGCATCGGAGTTCTGTACTACCACCGAAAACGATGATCTGACTACTGTACCAACTAACACTTAATGAACCAAATCTCTATAGCCTATCAAAATGTTCGTGGTCTCCGTACCAAATCAAAAGAATTTTTAAATAATATTATATCTCAGGATTTAGACGTCATCTGCCTAACAGAGACGTGGTTAAATAACACTAATTTCACGCGTGACTATTTTCCTTCTACTTACCAGGTTTTTCGGGCTGATCGCCCTGATCCATTATTTAAAAATGTCCGGGGAGGAGGGACTTTGATCGCCATTAAGAAATCGTTGTCGCATTGCAGACGTCAAGACTTTGAAGGAACTCCAGAATGTGTGTTTCTAGAAATTAATCTTGACAATTCGCGCTCAATTATATTGGGAAATTGTTACTTTCGCCCATCTAATGATGATTTGCAATATAAAAATTACAAGGATCGCTTACTTACGGCTACCCTGAACACTGATTGCGACATTCTGCTACTCGGCGATTTCAATCTTCCAGGGATTAACTGGGAGATTTTTGGCGATCACGGTTGCACCTCCCCTGTTAAACATAAAGCAGCCCACGTCTTTGAAATATGCTATAGCTTAAATTTACACCAAATCAATAAGTGTCCAGAAAACAAAAATTTACTAGATTTATGCCTTACAAATATAAACGGTATAGAAATTATTGATCTTGAAGATCCTTTTTTTCCAGATTGACCCTTATCACCCGCCCTTTTGCCTGAAACATGCCGATACCTTTCGCACTACTTTACCATCTATCAGCCCCGTCTTCAATTATAGAAAAGGCGATTATTTTAGACTCTATAATTCACTGTGTAATACCGATTGGACACCAATTCTGGGATCTGACGATGTTGACTCTAGCGTTTCTTATTTAACAGACCGTATATGCTCTGCCATGTCCACTTGTATACCCAAACGTGGTCGACCTAGTGGAGAAAAATTTCCTCACTGGTACTCATTGGATCTACAACGGGCGATTAGAAATAAAAAATACCTTGATGGGAAAAAGCGTCGCACTGGGTTATTGCGGGATGCTATCGCATTTCGTAAGAGCAGGGCCCTTGTCAAGCGTCTAATAGCACGGGACAGAAAATTTTTAACAGAACAGACTTGCGAAAACGCATTAACCCACCCCAAACAATTTTGGCGTTTTATCAATGGAAACCTTAAAGACTTTAGATCTACAATTACGCTGAATATAGCCAAACAGCTCGTTTCTGAACCGAATAAACTGGCTGATTGCTTCAAAGACCTATTTTCAAAGGTTTCCGTGGATAACACCGACCAAAACGAGACCTTTTCCCTTGCCTCCCATGACGTTGCAGCTCATAGTTACGTAAACCAGATTATAACCCAGTCTGACATCTTTTGGGCCATAAAACGCCTGCCAAACAAGTTTTCAACGGGGGTTGATGGTATTCCCGCGTTCATTATCAAGGGATGTGCGGATGTCCTTTTACCCCTACTGGAACATATCTTTAATCGGTCAATACAGCAGCATTGCTTCCCTAGCATTTGGAAAACAGCTGTAGTGGTGCCCATTTTCAAAAATGGATCATCTAGGCTAAGATTTTCGATATGATTATGCAAAAATTTATGCGGGGTTGGTTCGAGTTCTTTCCCAACGAATGCCAGCATGGCTTTTCAACGGGAAAGAACGTTGACTACAATCACGCTTCCTTTATGGATATGGTAGCTCCTGAGGTAATAAATAGAGGTCAGGTCGATGCAGTTTATCTGGATTTGGCGAAAGCATTTGATAGGGTTTCCCATCGGTTCTTAAGAGACAAGCTAAAAGCTCTGGGTATGGGTGGCAGTCTTTTATCCTGGGTAGTAGACTACTTGAGCCTATCCTAAAATGCAAAGGTGAACTAACCAATGTGATATATCCTGTCCAATGTGGCGTTCCTCAAGGGTCATCATTGGGCCCACTTCTGTTCAATGTTTACATTTTTGATTTGCAATTTGCCGTACATCATTCCAAGCTTTTCCAATTCGCCGATGATAACAAAATATGCAAGGGTATAAATTGTAAATCTGATAGTGCACTATTGCAACAGGACCTTGATTCGTTAGCACTTTGGTGCTCTAAGAATAACTTGCCAATAAAACCAGTCAAATCAGTCCATGTGACCTACACGAGACGCATTTGCCGAAAAGTGATCACGAATTACGTCATCGATTCAAACAAAATTCCACGAAAAGATCTTATTAAAGATCTGGGCGTACAGTTTGACCACAGACTTTATTTTTATGAACATATTCACTTCTGTGTAAACCGTTGCCGGCGAACACTCGAGGTTTCATACAAGCTAACTAAGAAATTGAATTCTCTTTCGCATTTTCGGCTCCTATTTCTAAGTCTGGTCAGATCGCGACTAACATTTGGCTGGATTGCTTGGGGGGTTGTAGCGCCTACCTTCTCGCTAAAATAGAGGGGGTTCAAAAAAAATTTGTTGAGTACTGTTTTCGAAATTATCTTAAAAATTTAGAATATAACTATGAAGGTATCCTTAATCTCCTTGGACTCCCTACTATAAAAAGTCTGTGTTTACTCACTGATTTCAAATTTATTTTCAAATTGTTACATAATTTAATGCCAATACCCTCCCAACTGGAAAAATTAAATTTTAATGTTCCCCGACTTTTACGAATCAACCCTGATACATTCTATGTAAACAGCTCAAGCCTAATCCCTATTAACAGGATGCAGAGATCTTGCAATCTTTTAAAAGGACAGTTCGACATATTCTCTGTCAGTATTAAGCAAATACATAATTTATAATTTCACTGTTAATTTTTCGAGTTAAACGTCTTGTACATATGTAATATTTTTGCTATTTTGCCATGATGTTTTCACCAAGTGTATATTCTCGTGAATCTTTATATGATTCTTTTTATACACAATAAACAACTTTTCAATTCAATATGCTTTAATGATTATTAGAGAGACAATATACTTCAATGATTATTAGAGGGACAATATACTTTAATGATTATTAGAGAGACAATATACTTCAAATATTATTACATAGACAATATACTTCAATGATTATTAGAGAGACAATATACTATAATTAAAATTGAAAGGAAAAAACTATTTGAAAGACAAAAATTATTTTTACAAAGACCAAAATTATTATTAGAAAGACAAAAATTATTATAACAAAGACCAAAATTATTATTAGAAAGACGAAAATTATTATTACAAAGACGAAAATTATTATTACAAAGACCAAAACTATTATTACAAAGAGCAAAATTATTAATAGAAAGACAAATATTATTGGTAATGCAATAATTGTTATTAGAAAGACAATAAATATTGCTCGAAAGACTATAATTATTATTAGTAAGACATATATTATTATATAAAAAACGTCTTGGTTTGGACCAAGGCCGAAAAAACAAACGATATGTGTGAGGTTTATCAATTGACTGAAGTTCAGATATTGAAATTTTTTTCTAGTTATTTTTATCCACTCAGTCCTTAATCAATATTTAATTCAATCAACTGATTTTACTGTTAATCGATCTAGTCCCTCTAAATTAATTGAAAAAATTACATATCTACGCTTTATCAAGAACAATTACATTTTCCGAAAACATTTTATCATGAAATTAATTATTTTAAAGGGAGTACGTGTTGAGGATCCAGTATTGAATAATTGAAATGTTCTACTGGATGTCTAAAAAGAGCAAGCGAACTTTGGCATAACTCGAATGGAAAATGTAAAATTTAATCGTGGATGCCAAACAAGGGTGTTGCGCGAATTTATACATTTAATTTCGTATATCGAAATGCTATATTTCTATTTTCTCCTCAATGGTGGTAAAGTTGCACTGGAACTTCCATTTCCGTACTTAATAATTTCTTGGTCATAACTCAGTCTATGGTAATATTGGCTGAGTGTGTTGCAACGGCTCAGATGACCCATACACTGAAACCACTGGTGATTATAAAATGCCATATATTAGGAAAATAGAGGAAGGGAGGGGGTGTCGGAGTTAATGTGACCTTCTTGGCATAACTAGTAATGAATGATGTGTTTAACCATATTATTTCTGCGGGAAATGAATTTAACAAGTACTGAGAAGTATTTCTGTATATGTGATCTATAACCCTTTACCACACAGGATAAACTTTGTTGCTTTGTCTTAATTAGACGACATTCACTGTAAACGACAGTCTTATCAACAACTTAAAACAGATATAAACTTCTTTTGGTGCAAACTTGATAATTTGTCAAGCCAGCGACAATTGAAACTATGTCGGTCAAGGTGCTCACAAGTTAGTGTGCATCGACACGAAATCCCTTCAAAATAATGAATTTCATGATAAAATGTTTTCGGAAAATGTAATTGTTCTTGAAAAAGCGTAGATATGTAATTTTTTCAATTAATTTAGAGGGACTAGATCAATTAACAATAAAATCAGTTGATTGAATTAAATATTAATTAAGGACTGGGTGGATAAAAATAACTAGAAAAAAATTTCAATTTCTGAACTTTAGTCAATTGATAAACCTCACACGTATCGTTTGTTTTTTCGGCCTTGGTCCAAACGAAGACGTTTTTATATAATATCAGTCACTTCAGTCTTAATGTAATTACAAGTTGGGAAAACCAAAATATTACCTCTCCGAGTCGGGGAAAAGACTAGTATACGACTCAATATCGAAATACTAGAGCAACATTTTTTCGCTTTGTTTTGTCTAACGAGGCTTAAGCCATTGAATAGTTTTCTCTACATTGTCAAAATATATAATCATCCGCTAATCCTAGGTTTCAAATCATTATTTACAAAGAATATATAAGTTCTACGTTAAATTTTATTCTCTGATGCATACCATTAACCCGATAACGATTAGCCCTTTCACTGATCTAATTGCTACCATGATGCTTTCTTCTATTATAAAATCTAAATCTGATTATTTAAACGTGTATTTAATTTTCAGCTCACTCTGAACCGTTAATGTCCCTTCATTACAGACACGATAACCAAAACCCAAAGTATACTCCACCTCAGGTCTCAATTATTTACTCTTTGGTTCACTAAGCATGTTGCGGATCAAACTTGATTTACCCGAAAAAATCCAGGCCTTAGCTTTCTTCTTGAAATAACTAAACCAAGGATTATTCTATATACAGATGTAGTATAGCTTAAGTAATATATAAACAGCCATTTCAAATAATAATATTAAAAAACATCCTTGGAACATCAAAATGAAACAGAGCTTTAAAGCTACAAAAGTACTAAACGCATCGTAATTACGTAAAAGATTTCCACATATTCACTTTATATTATGGAAAAAGTGAATGTTAAGGTTCTGTAGGATTTCTTAACACATCAAAACAAAGCGAACTGCTAACTCGGCGCTCTAGTGTGACAACGGACAGACACACACAGACAAAAAATAGACTGCTTTTTAACTCTTTCCGTATTAATTTTGAATTGAGAAAAGAGATTTTCTCAAATATTAAAATAAATGGTTTTGTCCTAGCTTTCTAAAATTAATATTTAATATTTTCTTCGTTAGTAGTTCGCCTTATTGAGCGTTACATCGTTTTGAAAAAGAATAATTAAACAACCTTGAGAGACTAATATTGACGTTTGAACTGAAGAATATGACTGTTGTTTCGCCTTACTCAAATAGGTAGTATATAAAGGATTCGAATCGCAGCTGTAGATAAGAACATCGCAATTGCGTGAACCTTGGAGGAAGACCCCTCCATTGGAAGGCTAGACGTTTCTCGTAACCCTAGCCGATCGCCGCGTATGTCTTAACCTTAAGGATGATGGTGGTGTTAGAAGCCAGGTGTACAGACTGGTGTCCATGTGGGATGGACAAAAACAAAGACCAGAAGATGGTGGTGTTAGAAGCCAGGTGTACAGACTGGTGTCCATGTGGGATGGACAAAAACAAAGACCAGAAGATGGTGATGTTAGAAGCCAGGTGTACAGACTGGTGTCCATGTGGGATGGACCAAAACAAAGACCAGAAGATGGTGGTGTTAGAAGCCAGGTGTACAGACTGGTGTCCATGTGGAATTGACAAAGACGAGAAGGTGGTGGTGTTTAG
Organism: Phalangium opilio; assembly: GCA_019434445.1. Lineage (NCBI taxonomy): Eukaryota > Metazoa > Arthropoda > Arachnida > Opiliones > Phalangiidae > Phalangium > Phalangium opilio. The sequence continues at coordinate 108,811 of JAEQBA010003349.1, forward strand.
AAGCCAGTAAGTACAGACTGGTGTCCATGTGGAATGGGCGAAAGACTAGAAGATGGTGGTGTTTAGAAGCTAGTAAGTTCAGACTGGTGTCCATGTGGAATGGGCGACAGACTAGAAGATGGTGGTGTTTAGAAGCTAGTAAGTTCAGACTGGTGTCCATGTGGGGTGGACAAATGAACAGAGTTGTTAGACAGGCAATGGAGTAATAGCCTGTAAGTGGAATACAATTTCCGGGACTGTAAATGCGGTCTGGAAATTGAATACACGTTTGCTCCGATTTGCAAAGTGCGAACGCGGTCACGTGGGTGTAACAACGGACAGACAGACACACAGACAGACAGACAGACACACAGACACGTCGAAATTAGAACCTCTCCGTGACACCCGTCACTCGGAGAGGTAAAAATTTGAATAATTATGTTTGCTTTACCGTCATACATTTGCACTCTAAAATATAATGGTGCATTCAAACACCATATATGCTGTTTTTTCCAGTGCCAAAAAGACATCATTTAGGGTGTACTTTAACCCCATTTCTATGATCAATTCACGACATTTACTAATATTATATTTACAGTGGCTTTTAAAATCTTTTTTAGACAATCTGTTGAACTTCTAATATTACTTAGTTTAATGGTTATAAAAGTAGGGAAAAAGTACGCTACCTATGTCAGATTATTAAACCAAGTGAAGTGAAATAACTGTTAAATATTTATTATAACCACTACACCACAGACACGTGGTAAGTCTAAGTTTTCCAAGAGATCTAGCTAATTAATCACGATGGTTAAAACGTGTATCTACCTGGGCTCGAACCTGGGACTTTCCGCGTGTGAAGCGGACGTGATAACCACTACACCATAGATACGTGGTTATACTGAGTTTTCCAAGAGATCTAGCTAATTGTTTTGCCCAATCACGATGGTCAAAACATGTATCTACCAGGGCTTGAACCTGGGACCTTTCGCGTGTGAAGCGGACGTGATAACCACTGAACCATAGATACGTGGTAGCACTGAGTTTTCCAAGAGATCTAGCTAATTCTTATGTCCAATCACAATGCTCAATACATGTAACTACCAGGGCTCGAACCAGGGACCTTCCGCGTGTGAAGCGGACGTGATAACCACCGCACTACAGATACGTAGTAATACTGAGTTTTCCAAGAGATCTAGCTAATTATTACATATAATCACGATGGTCAAAGCCGTACGTCTGTAATTAACTAAAATTAACATACTTAGACTGATGGCGCGTTCACACTATCCAACTTTAGTCAGCTGACAAAGCTGACCTGATAAGTCGTGCCTACAGGTCAGGTAGTGTGAACGCGACACCTGACCCAACTTTTGTCAGATTTCGGACCAGATTTTTATCGGGTAGCTACCCGACTTGAGTCAGGCCGACTAAAGTTGGATGGTTCAATAGCCAATAAAACACGCGAGAATATGCACGTGATCGTTGACGTAAATTGTAATATTTCTACTCTCGCTTCTTATTGTCGTCTGCTCGTTTAGGGAGGAAACATTAAACAGAGGCTTAAGATTTTTGAAGAATATCTATTAAGATAAGTGCTAAAATATGTGTTCCAAAAAGAAAAACGAGGTAAGTTTTTGTTCACCTTTCGTTTTTTAATGTTTATTAAGGGCTTTGCTTCATAGAAATATAACTGGAACTCCATGAACACAAGGAAATTAATTGAAATCGTCAAGATCATGAGCATATACATAATCCAAAGCACAAGGATTACAAGAAAAGTGGACTTCGGGATCAAGTTTTTTAGGAATTCGCTGCTAGTATTGATTGTTCAGGTTCGTTAAACGTGAAGTTTAGAAATCGAATACTAGTAGCACTGAGCGTCGGGGGTGATATTAGTAAATTCTAATTAATAAAACGTTTTGAATGCTAATTAATAAACGTTTGAATCCAGTAACTGATGTAAAGGCACGTTGGGAAGGTTTAAGAACCAATTTCATGCGAGAAATGACAAAAGTTTCGCAACCCTAGACCAGTGGCACTGGAACAGATGATATATATACGCCGAAATGGGAATTTTTTACCGATATGGGATTTATGAGAACCTCTGTTCAACCAAGGAAAGGACAGACAAACATGGATTTGGAAGAACCGGAAAGAGTTACGCCTTATTGACTTTGCCTTTATATTTATGAGCTATAATTGACTTAAACTTGTGTTTAACAGATTACGAAAGAAACCGATCCCCTCTCAGTTGAAAGTGTTGGATTATTTGAAGACGAAATAGTAGAGCCTTCTGATATTGAGGAGCAAGCGTCAAGGATCAGCGATGGAGTTAAAAATATGCCCAGTTCAAGCTCAAGTGCCGGATTTTATACCTTGAATGAAAAGAAAAAAACCTCTCCAAGGAGAAAAAGAATGAAGAACGATGATAGCTCCTTAGAAACTGATTTTATGGAGGAAGCCCTCAAATGCCTAAAATCTAAAACCGAAACTAAAGAATCGGAGGATGAGCACGATAAATTTGCCGCATTTTTAGCTACCCAAATGAGAGTTTTGAGCTTGGAAGACTCCGATGAACTAAAGTTGGAAATAATGAAATTAGTTTTTGAGAAGAAGCATAAAAGAAGTTATTGTTCAATGTAAACATTCATGTTGTTCATTGCCACGCATGTTCTATTAAACATTAATAATTTGAAAGGTCCTGCGATTTATTGAATATTTTTAATTGCATAAGTTAATAGTTATACAATCTTGTCCACTGTTTGTCAAAAGCACCTTCATTACTAAAAAATGCCATAAATTCATCCCTAACAGATTTTGCTACTTGTGATGCGTTGCATCCTTGATGTTCCAGGGCTGTTAAAGTGGAAGCATCTATTTTATTTTTCTTATTATTTTCCACACCATCGTCATCATCATATTCTATTTCGGCATTTGATTGATCACGTAAAATATTATGCAAAGTGCAAATGCATAAAACAATCGTTTCTATGTTGTCAGGGGTGCATTGAATCGTCCCCAGCTAAATGCGAAAACGACTAGCGAGAATACCAAAATAATTTTCTGAGATTCTTCTTGCTCTTGAGAGTCTAAATATTATCACAAACGTTATTTATGTGTTTTTTTTTAATAAAAAAAGTAATTTATTTATTGGTTTAAATAAATAGTTGAAAACTCTTCTGTAGAAATTCAGCTCGTGTTTAGAATAAGGTCTCATAACATTTGGTTTCAACGTGAAAGCCTCGTCCCCAACATAAAGAACAGGTATCTTACGGCCAGGTAATGGTTCAGGTTTCGGTAATTTATTTTCACCCTTTATCAGAGCTTCATAAAGTTTTGAATTTGCGAAAAAGGCACTGTCATGACAACGTCCATTTGTACCTACGTCCACAAATATCGCCTCGAATCGACAATGATAGTGCTAAATACATTCTCTTGTAAGACAAGTGTGCATTGTTTTTACTTTAGCGTTAGCATCCACCAGAGCTAGAAGCCCCACGCTGAATGTCCCCTTATAATTATAAAAATAAGAGCCGGAGTTTGGTGGAGCTGTTACGTTGATATGTTTTCCATCAAGGGCTCCGATGCAATGATCAAATTGCCATTTGTTTTTGAAACCTTCTGTCACTTTAATCCAGTCACCGGTGGATGTGGGGTAGAGAATGTGCCTGTCGAATCCAATATCATTTAGAAACCATTCAAATAATTTATCCCCTAAGCTTTAAATATACATTGGTGCTAGTTGCTGGTATATAGCTTCACAGGTCTCGTACACTATATTATGAATGGTACTGAGTCCCAAACGGAATTGATACCTAAGGGAACGCATTGATTCTCCTATGAAAACGAAACCATACCTGTTATCAACCTATCTCCTTAAAGGGCAAAGGAAATATAAAACATATAACAAACCTGTGGCGAGAAATCTGAGTGTTACGGCGAGTCTTTCATCTGCTGGTATTGCGTCTCTAAACAACGTATCTGCTTTTTCAATCCTACATTTTACGGCGTTCAAAATGTACGTGAAGGTTTCGTGGGACATACGAAGGTAACCTCGGTAATCCAGCGAATCTTCGAGCCTTAGCTCATTAAGTAAATTATTAAAGGCTCCTTTTTCATTTCGTCTGGATATCCACGGTTTAACCCACACATTTCGTTTCTTTGTATTTCTTTTACGCTTCATTTTGGCTAGTACCATAACACCTACCAACGCGACAGCTTTCTTTCTTTGATGATCCATATTCTATCATAGGTGGGGATAGGAAGATTGCAAATTGAAAGTCAGCCTAGGCCTAGTCTAGAATCTAGATTCATAAGCAGACGACTGTTCAGTAAAAACTATCCATTGACTCAATTCAGTTCAGTTTGTTATGCGACCGATTCGTCCAAAAGGGGTAATATATCGGACTGACAAGTCAGGTAGTGTGAACGGCGAACCTGACTCGAAGCTGACCTGACAAGGAGTCTGGAAGACTAGTCAGCTGACTAAAGTTGGATAGTGTGAACGCGCCATCAGAAGATTCTAAATTCGCAACGTCTTCTTGCGTTGTCAGTCCGGGATACGTTAATCCTAGGGCTAGCGTTTGTTCAAACGTAGAACTTTCACCCGAAACTGTTGTTCTCGTTTCCTCCGAACCAATTTGCAAAAACCTTGAAGAGGAAATCATTGAACAAGATGATGAAAATATCTTGGTTTATAAACAACTTTGGATATCCAATACCGAAGTTGTTGACTCGTTGGAAAATGCCAGTGATAAAATCGAAAATTGTTTGCCATCTCTTTACAATGCCGCTGTGACCCAAGCATCTCCCCGCGCATTATAACACGAACCACCATGTTCATTTCATACAGTTTTAGCCTTAGTCGAAACCATCGAAGTCACCACCACCACTGGTTCTCCAGTCAACCGCTTTGAAAATCTGAAACAATCCATCTCCATTATCTCAAAAATCGCTAGTTTCTAATACTTCGCCCGTTGAAGAAATCGCAACAACTCAGAAGAAAAATGTACGGGCGATATTCCATATTCCCAAGAAACGAGCGTTTAATCTTGCCAATGCCAAAACCTGGACCAACGCAGGTTCTCGTAAAAGACGAATTGCACGTAAATACCCTTACCGCGGTTATCGCTAACTCCGCTCTTTCGCCAATGGACACTAGCCAAGCCGCTATAACTGACACCATGAGTGAATCATATACTAGCTCCCTATAAGTTACTCAGCCACACTGGCCTAATGTATCCAGCATTTTCTTCCCGCCAAAAAAGTGTTACCTATATGCGAACCCCAGTGAGAGAAAATAACACTACTCTCGGCGCTTACGTATTTCCGGTAAAAAACCGGAAAAAGAGATCAACCAATGAAACTGAACTGAACGGTAGTTAGTATAAGCAGACGACGTTTTGGAAATGTTGTGACTGTTCGCGGGTCACAGACTCACAGTCGTATTTTGAGTTTATATTAATGATTTGTTAGGGTTTTTTTTTCGCATTAAAATGGCAGAATTTTGGAAATTTTTAGATAAAGCCCAAATCAAAGAAACTCATCTAAATTCAGAGGCAGGAACTATTTATGGTGAGAGAACCAAACTCTATCAAAAAATAAGAGCTAAACAACAACTTCATAGTCATCTAGAAAACCTTAGTAAAAGTTTTAATAATGCTTCTAAAGAATTAATTGAAAAACTTAAAGAAAGGCCCAACCCATTTTTAAAGAAGCCTATTGTGACACCCAAACTATTTTTAAATAAGCAAAAGAAGGAATGTGACACAAAGAAGCCAAAACCTCCAAGACCGTTAATACCATTTGGAACAATCATCACTTTCAAATTGCAATATCTGAATGAAGCAAGTAAATTAAAAGACAGCTTTTTGAAAATGTTGAAGAATACCTAGTCGGAACCAACTGTGATAGTCGTGATCTTGAAATAATTTTCAATTTTATGGTTCGAGTGGTTAATGACTTCAGTCTCTCAAAACTAAGAGAATCTCAAAAGAATTACGACTTTGGTGGTCTTCAGATCGAACCCGAGAAAGAGGAAGACACAGATGTTAATGAATTTGAAAGGTCAGATATAGATTTTGACATAGATGCCCAATTATTGGAAAACATTGATAGTAACGCTGTTATGGAACATACACCTGAAGAAATTGATAAGCAGCTGGTAGCATTTGAGCAGTTTTTTTCTTTAAATGGAAACCTCATGGGGTCCGAATCTGAAGCTACATTGTACAAACTGGCTGGTGGTTCAATTGGTCAGATAAAAAACGTTACAAAATTATTAAAAGAAAAGTACAGCTTTTCTTTGAGTCAAAAAATTAGGGAACGCAACGTTTATAGAATGATTAGAGTTATTTGCCAATCAAAACAAGAAAAAGAAGCAAATTTGCCCATTTGTTTGAAGATACGTGATTATGGGAAAAAAGGAGGTTTAATGATTCCAAAAAAAGAATTTCTACCCTTCATTCGACTTGTAATAAACCTTACAAGAAAATTTGCGTCTACCGAAGGTTTCGAGATCAACAGAGAAAATATGATAAAGGTATAATCATAATTTATTATAAGTACTAGAATATTGCTTTTTTTGTTTCTGTTGTTGTTCTAAAGGTTATTTTAATTATTTTTAGGTTTGCAAAGAAGAAATAAACAAACATTTAAACACCTTTTGGATCTTGTTTTGTAGGGGTTTACCCTCAGATTGTCCCCCAACAAACCCAGGTGTGAAAGATTTTTTCCAAATTTGGTTAAGAAAATTAGTAAATTCAAGGATTCAAGAATTCCTTGAGGGATTTAAAGATAAAATTGCCAGAGAAAGTTCAAGCCTTGGTAAAGGCGGGCAAAATTTGAGGGATAAACTGTATGCTGCGGTTACGAGAAATAAAAAATTAACTGAAAAGGTTAAAAACCTTTCAAAACCTGGTAAGAAAAAGAACCTGATTGAAGATGATTATGAAGATCTTGAAATTCAGGACGATATTCTACCAACTCTAACCATAAAAAGAAATTCTAATTCAGTTAAAAACCTCTCCAAACTTGGCATTAAAGTTATCGAAGATCTAGAAGCTCAGGAGGATGAAATGCCAGTTCCGTCTAGAAAAAGAAAACAATCCACTGGCGTTTCTACCTCTGCTGCCTCTAAGAAAACTAAAGCTGCACAAGAATTGATAGAATCAAAAAATTACTCTAATGAAGATCATCATAAATGGAAACAACCTCTACCTCCTAAAACTGTGCTACCAACTACAACTGTTATACCGGAAGTTGCAACATTTAATACTCCAAGCAAGCTTTCAACACAGTTAAAATATACGCAGGAATTACATTGTTTGGGTAAGAGATCAAACGTGAGGGCAAGTGGTAGAGTACGTCAAAAGAAGCTCTTTGAAGTTACAACTGATACCAAGACAATGTCAAGTGAAGTAGAAACAAGTTTAATGGATAAATCCATTGAGAAATCTAAAAACATTGTTAGTCGTAAAAATGAAACTGTGATAAATAAAAAAATAGTTAATCCTAAAAATAAAAATGTGATAACTAACAAAATTGTTAATCCTAAAAATAAAAATGTGATTCCCAAAAACATTGCTAGTTCTGAAAATGAAACTGTGATTCCCAAAAACATTGCTAGTCCTGAAAATGAAACTGTGATTCCCAAAAACATTGCTAGTCCTGAAAATGAAACTGTGCTCCCTAAAAAACTAGTCAATCCAGAAAACGGAACTGTTATTCCTAAAAAAATAGTCAATCCTGAAAATGGAACTATTATTCCTAAAAAAATAGACAATCCTGAAAATGAAACTGTTATTCCTAAAAAAATTGACAATCCTGCGAGTAAAACTGTGATATCCAAAGTCTCAGCCTTTATACCTGATGAACAAGTATTACTCGAAAACACCAATCCAATTTGCAAAGCTCATAAAGGCAAACCTCTTATAACCACAAGGAAAAGCGCTAGAGTGCGCCAAAGAAAGATTTTCAAAGAGTTTGAATATAGTTGAGTGTTAATTTTGTTTGTTTTTGAAATAAAAACCATTTGTTCCTTTAAATTTGAAAATTGTTTATTTTGTAAAAGCATGAGCTAATCGTATGTTTGCTTCCAGTCACTGGTTGTAAAGTCTTAAACTTAAAAATAGAAAATTTAATTTAAAAAGTAACATTTTGGATGTACAGATGAGTGTCCCTTATGTCCCTGTTACTAGCATTATGACCGTGAATATTCCCTTTGCATAACACTGCTTTTAAGCCAGCTTCGTAGGAAATGCCCGAAGTTTTGCTCCCTGCTGCGTATTTAACTTGGGAGAAAAAGCTTTCAATGGAACTTCCATTTACTCGTGGTGGAGAGATGAAATACTCAGGATACTGTAATAAGAAATCTTCAGATAAGTCGATCATTCCGTATACACAGATTCTTAGTAAATCCCAGGTCTGCCAACTTAAGAATTCTGTTTGAAGTGGGGAGGTCAAGTTTATATCTGGGTTTTCCAACACCTCGTTAACCCAATCCGTGAAATATGCAAATCCCAATTTAATTGAGTCGATACAACTAAGATCTTCCACAGTTATCATCTCTTTTGCCAATAAACCTTTTTCAAATAATTGATTGCACGCTCTTAAATAATCGTATGTTAATTTTGCGCTTTTCCTCTCTTCTTCTTTACCAATTCTCCCTATTGCAAAGTCGTACAATTCTGATAAAACCGGTTCTTGTTGCATGATCTTGCTGGGGGTGACGTTCAAACGGGTCCACGAATCTCTAATAATGTAGCTGGTAAGGAGTTTTGGGACAAACCTAGTTTCCTTCCTCTCAAATCTAGCTTCTTCTCTACGCTTTAGAGCTTGAATATCACGCCAACCAAAATCTATACCGCCTCTGGAGAACTGTTTAGGTCCATTGGGTTTGGACGAGAAAAGGGCTTGGACCATACTTTTAAGCTGGTGTGAAGGGCATATAATCCAATGAATTAGTTTTCCTGCGGCAAAAGGATTCTGAAAATTGGGATGGAACCTTAGATTTCCTGTGTCAGTCGGTATTGGACCCTTTAGTCCAAGCGTTCCTTTGATCAAAGCCAAATTCTCACTAGCACCATCACACACTAGCCCTAAAGTACAAAATCCATAAGCATGAAACACCTCCAAAGTTTTAAAAAGAGCATCAGCAACAAAGTGTTGTTGAAACGATGATGAAGAGGTGAAATAAGGTCCAATGAGATGGTAGTCTGATGTAAGATCCCTCCAGATAAATTGCAAGATATATTGTGTAGCAGAGGGAGCTTTGGAGTGCTTGGGTTCAAAAATGTCATTTAAGTCATTGAAAGATTCTCTTGGCATGGCATTCGTTTGATTTAGAATTCCAAATCACTTTATCTATCACTTTAACTTCGTCAAAAATCGTTACTCCTATGCCTTGTGGTTTTCTATCGCCTTTTTTCTCCTTTTCCATCTGAAAGGCCCGGTACTTTTCTCCCTCTTCAGCTAAATATTCTTGGTTTATCCCGGGTTTTAATGAAAACTTCTTTGATTTCCTTTTTAAAGTCGCTTCACTTGGTAGATTTAGTATCTTCAAGCTTCTCATAGCCTTAAAAGCTGCTGGACTTCGGCAGTAAATAGTCAAGGCAATCCTGAGAGTAATTGCGCTCCAACGGTTTGTCCTCTTACCAGTTTTACATCTTTCTTGGTCTTTTCTAAACTCTTCTTTGTCATTTTTTTCTTTCATTTTGGAGTCCTTCTCCCACGCTTTCTTAAGCAACTCCTTCCTTCTTCTCAAAAGTTTAGGATCATTCAAAATCGTATTAAGTTCGTCAGTGCAGTTATTATTAATGAAGTCGGTGATAGCTTCCATTTCATCGGATTGATCTCTGTCAAGCTCAACTTCCCTAGATTTCAGTTTAGCTTCCACTTTCGCTAATTTTCGGTTTAATATTGTTTTTGCTTTCCTAAGTCTTGTTAGGCGTAGCTTCTTACTTGAGGGGGTTAAGTTTCCAACACTGAAGTTACTAGTGATGCTTTGACGCTTGTATTTTCTTGTGGGGGTTTCCGCCAAGTATCTTTTCTTAGCTTTTGTTAAGCAGTTTGTTGCATATTTACAGTTTAAACATTGCTTTATCTTAAGGGTTGTTGGTTTCGTGACTGCGTAGTAAACATCACATTTTTTGGATTGATATCTGACAGTTGGATAATCATATCGTACCATTGTAGAATGCGTTTCTCCATTTTCAATTAATTTTAAATTAATGCCAGAGCAAAATACATTTAGACTTGATGGTAATAGATAGTTAAGTTGCTCTTTAAATTTTTCAGTGTCTAGTTCACCTTCAGCATTCATGATATTACGCGTTTCAGCTTTTTTAAAGAGAATTGATAATAAGCAGTCTCCGCTCTTTCCTATTGTTAAAGTAATTGGATCCATTTTTGCACCCAGAATTCCTATTGACTGAAGCGGTGTGAGTATTAAAAATTCTTCTCCCAAGTAATCTGTCTTGGTCTAAGATAATAAAATAAATTTTAAAACACTAATTAAGATAAGTTTATATATAAATATATACTTACATGAAACTGAAGTTGCGTGTAGTAAGCTTCATCTTCTGTCAAAACTCTGTATGCATTTTTTAAAATAAGACTATTGCCTACATACACCGGTGGAGCTTTGCAATCAGCTTGTGTTGTTTTATTTTCTGTTTTCAGTTTCTTTTCCACTGGGATAATAATTGCAGTATGATTCTCTTTTGAACAACATTGGGTTCCCGATGATTTAAATTTTTTACTAACTGGCACCGATGCCTGTGACGATTCTTTAGAAACGGTTAATAGGCAACACTGTGTTGAAACTGACGTTGTTTTCTTATTTTCAGTAGATAGTTCACTTGATTTGGGTTTTACAGAAACAAACGAATTTATAACTGGAATATTTTGCATACTAAGTGTCCAATCATATTGTGTCGCCCTATCCATGGTCTTTTTACTCTCATTTTTCTTCACCGCTAACGAGATATCTGGGGTATCTAGCCGTTTTTTCCGCAATATTGATACCAAAGACATAATAAAATTTAAAAAATATCCCTAAAATTAATTTAAAATTAGTCCTTTAAGTTCGTTAACGAAGAAATTATCTCTGACACGCGCTTAACCTAGCCTAACATTTCTATAAGCAGACGATAAATATTATGTTCTTGATATATTAATTTCAAAGCCCTAAGAGAGGGCGCCGTCTACTAACACTTTCACCCGCCTCCCCTCTTCTCGACTATTCGGAAGAAAATGCTGGATACATTAGGCCAGTGTGGCTGAGTAACTTATAGGGAGCTAGTATATGATTCACTCATGCTGACACTGTAGTAAGCATTCAGTTAAATAGGCTTTGTTCGCCTCCACCTACTACGACTCCTAAGAGTCCCGTTAGTAGGACGACCGTGCCTAGTGTCTCAACAGCGCCTATAAAGAAAGTTTCCTTGTCGGAGTATCGATTGAGAATGTAAGAAAATGTTAGCAAGATTGGCGGTAGTGGTATCAATAAAAATAACGATGGTTCAACGGACGATGGTGATAGTTGCAAAATGTTTCCCAATTAACAATCGTCTTCGACATTTTCATTGGCACTTTTCTTCTCAGATAGTGCATCTCCAATTTTGAAGAGGCAACTTCCTTCACTGTTAAAAACACGAGTCCAATCACTGTCCAAATTTGCCCAAAGTAATCCCAGTTTTCCGAAAACATATATACAAAGGCCACGTGATGTTGCCGAGAAGGGACTTGTGGGCTACGCTTGTTCCCTGTGCCCCATCCTCAAGTACACCCGGGCTGTGGAGACGCCAACCCCAGAAGCGGCAATATTTGGTGAAGGATAGTGACAGCATTTGTGATAAAACCCTTATTAATAAGCGCATCATTGTTTGTGAAAATAACATTGCAAATAATAGCTCGATTCTTAGAACTTCTACCGTTGTTAACCCTTCCACGGATAAATCGAGTGATGTATGTTTGAAACCACCACAAAATGCGCGCGAATCTTTTTCAAAGTGAAGAAATGTTGAGCCTTGGAGAAAGAAGGCCTTACTTAGTTCAACTACTTCCCATCGCTTCCGCGTTGTTAGAAATTCAAACCGTAGCCGAAATTGTAGTCGTGTCAGAAGATTCTAAATTCGCAACGTCTTCTTGCGTTGTCAGTCCGGGAGACGTTAATCCTAGTGCTAGCGTTTGTTCAAACGTAGAAACTTTACCGCGGTTATCGCTAACTCCGCTCTTTTGCCAATGGACACTAGCCAAGCCCCTAAAACTGACACTGTAGTAAGCATTCAGTTAAATAGGCTTTGTTCGCCTCCACCTACTACGACTCCTAAGAGTCCCGTTAGTAGGACGACCGTGCCTAGTGTCTCAACAGCGCCTATAAAGAAAGTTTCCTTGTCGGAGTATCGATTGAGAATGTAAGAAAATGTTAGCAAGATTGGCGGTAGTGGTATCAATAAAAATTACGATGGTTCAACGGACGATGGTGATAGTTGCAAAATGTTTCCCAATTTACAATCGTCTTCGACATTTTCATTGGCACTTTTCTTCTCAGATAGTGCATCTCCAATTTTGAAGAGGCAACTTTCTTCACTGTTAAAAACACGAGTCCAATCACTGTCCAAATTTGCCCAAAGTAATCCAAGTTTTCCGAAAACATATATACAAAGGCCACGTGATGTTGCCGAGAAGGGACATCGGGTGGGGGCTACGCTTGTTCCCTGTGCCCCATCCTCAAGTACACCCGGGCTGTGGAGACGCCAACCCCAGAAGCGGCAATATTTGGTGAAGGATAGTGACAGCATTTGTGATAAAACCCTTATTAATAAGCACATCATTGTTTGTGAAAATAACATTGCCAATAATAGCTCGATTCTTAGAACTTCTACCGTTGTTAACCCTTCCACGAATAAATCGAGTGATGTATGTTTGATACCACCACAAAATGCGCGCGAATCTTGTTCAAAGTGAAGAAATGTTGAGCCTTGGAGAAAGAAGGCCTTACTTGGTTCAACTACTTCCCATCGCTTCCGCGTTGTTAGAAATTCAAACCGTAGCCGAAATTGCAGTTGTGTCAGAAGATTCTAAATTCGCAACGTCTTCTTGCGTTGTCATTCCGGGATACGTTAATCCTAGTGCTAGCGTTTGTTCAAACGTAGAACCCTTACCGCGGTTATCGCTAACTCCGCTCTTTTGCCAATGGACACTAGCCAAGCCCCTAAAACTGACACTGTAGTAAGCATTCAGTTAAATAGGCTTTGTTCGCCTCCACCTACTACGACTCCTAAGAGTCCCGTTAGTAGGACGACCGTGCCTAGTGTCTCAACAGCGCCTATAAAGAAAGTTTCCTTGTCGGAGTATCGATTGAGAATGTAAGAAAATGTTAGCAAGATTGGCGGTAGTGGTATCAATAAAAATAACGATGGTTCAACGGACGATGGTGATAGTTGCAAAATGTTTCCCAATTAACAATCGTCTTCGACATTTTCATTGGCACTTTTCTTCTCAGATAGTGCATCTCCAATTTTGAAGAGGCAACTTCCTTCACTGTTAAAAACACGAGTCCAATCACTGTCCAAATTTGCCCAAAGTAATCCAAGTTTTCCGAAAACATATTTACAAAGGCCACGTGATGTTGCCGAGAAGGGACATGGGGTGTGGGCTACGCTTGTTCCCTGTGCCCTATCCTCAAGTACACCCGGGCTGTCTACTTGGATTTATCCAGTGGAGACGTTAACCCCAGAAGTGGATATATTTGGTGAAGGATAGTGATAGGATTTGTGATAAAACCCCTATTAATAAGCACATCATTGTTTGTGAAAATAACATCGCAAATAATAGCTCGATTCTTAGAACTATTGGCTTAACCAAGATTTTATAAAAGTTTACAAGTTTCTACGTGTTAAATCAATTAAGACCGAATTTTTATTAGAACTCTAAACGCTTATTTATCCCACAATTTAAATGACGAAATATTGCTTTGACGACTACCAATTTAAAGGTGGAGGAGAAAAACATGGACAAATGGTGTACTGCGGTTTTTGCGAAAACTGGTTCCATACTGTATGTAAAATTACAAAAATAGTTGCAAGATCGTCCACGAGAGCGGCCGTGTTAGACGCAACCCTGGAGAAATGGGCGTTGAAGAGTTTCGCGATTTCAGCGGGATCGGTGGTAAGGGTCCCGTATGGGCGGAGAAGCTCCATTATCGCGAACTTGCACTTACGCTTGCTGTTTACTTGAGCGTAGAAGGCTTTGGGGTTGGAGGTGATTTGCGAGGCCAGTCGAGCCTCGAGCTTCCGCTTGACTTTGCGCTGAGCGCGGTGGAGAGCGTTGCGAGCTCGTTGAAAGGCCGAGTAGGCCTGGTTCAGGAGAGCCGGGCTGGCTTGGCGACGTTTAAGTCGAACAAAGCGACGGTACGTGACACGCTTACTCACAAAAGATTGGTTCGATTGAGCTACGGCGGGAGGCGTGTACCGTCGAACCGAACGAAACGGCACAAAGAGAGAGACACCGCGGTCGAGAAGCTACACGAAGTTGGTCCAGCACTCGTCTACCGATCGCGATGAAAAGACGGTGGTCCAGTCGACTTGCATTAGGAAGCCATTAAAAGCAACGTAGTCGCCTTTAAAGTAATCGCGAAGGAGGCGGGGCCTCGTGGGTTGCGGACAGGAGCAAAAGGACACCTTGAGTAAGAGCATATCGTGATCACTCTTTCCCACGCCAGGTGGGTTCTGAATGTCAAACACCAGGTCGGGGTCCGTATTTAGGGCCAAGTCAAGGGTTCCCGGAGTACCGTTGGGGCCACCCTGGCGGGTCGTGTTTTTGATTGGCTGGCAGAAGTGGTGATCCATGGTGGCTTCCAAGAAGGCCCTTGCATGAGGGCACGCGCCAATCTCAAGGGAATACGTTGTTCAGTTGATGTGACGATAATTAAAGTCACCCAAAATGATTGAGCCCAAATCCCGCGAGGAGCAGTAGTCACTGATGGACTGCAGCGCTACCAGAGTCGGAGTGTGGTTGTCGTAGGACGGTGAACGGTAAATGACGCATACCAGGAGGGCCGATGCCCCATTTCCGGACAAGACTGTTAAAATATCGAGGCCAAGGTCAACAGACCAGCGGGACAAGGTGACAAGATCAAAGAGCGGGACCGCGCGTGACGTGTATAGGTCCGAGACATAGAGAGCCACGCCCCCACAATTAGTAGGGGCAAGTCGGTCGTGGCGAAACAAGGCAAACGAAGGGATCGATTCTTCACAGTCCAAGGTTTCTGGCTTCAGCCAGGTTTCGGTGAGGGCCACGAAGCTAACCTTATGGCGACGGACAAGGGTGGCGAGTTCGTCAAAGACGTACTGACTGTTCATACTTCGTACGTTGGATAAGAGCGCGACCGCATGACCTGGGGATGCAGGGCTGGGATGGAAAGAGCACGCGTTTGGATCGAGGCGGTGATCTGACACAGTTGGGACGGTAGCGTGGTGTTCAGTAGCGACAGCTGGCGCGAGGGCGGACGTTGATGGAGTTGGCGAAAGATGCGACGGTAGCAAGTTGAGAGTGGTAGAAACGGAGGGCTGGGGGTCAGAGCTGGCAGATGAGACAGGAGGTGAGCGCGCTACGTCTACCGGCGAAAACGTGGGGCGATGGACGCAAACCCTTCAGCCCATAGTTATCAATCAAGGTAACTCGCTAAGAAACTTACAATATTTCTTCCCCCCCTTCCAATGGTTTGGTGGTAGAACCATGCTTCTATGCTCAAAGATACCGCCGCGCATATCATAGAGACACGTGGAGTGTATATATTTTATTTTATTTACGACTATTGTTAGTTGACCGTAAAACCCTATAAAAAGCTATGAATTCATACTGCCGCTTTAGAGACAAGTGTAACGGGGAATTTTAGAAATAATATTTTTTTATAAAAATGGTATAGATTTTAGTCCCTAAATATATCATTACCAGCAGAAAATATATATACGGTATATATTAAACTGTATATTCATATTTTAACAGTTGTTTTGGACACAAATATCTGGTCTCATCAAACACTAATTGTTGGAGATGAAATGAGCATTACTATTGGATCGGAATATGATTAAAAATCATTTAATGAAAAACACACCGAATTATATATATATATTAAATGTATGTTATGCTAAAACTTGTATGTAATTTTAACCAAAAAAAGGTATAAAAATGTTGAAATATAAATATATCAATGGAATGAACACTTATTAAAAATTTGGTTTCTGAATTAATTATAGCTTTTAAACGTCTTATAAGCGGAATAAGCGTCAATTCCGTGAATTCCAGAACACATTGAACCAACAATCTGAAATTATACAAAGCGATATGACTAGTTGAAGTAGAACCAAAGTACAGTGGGCTATGGTGCCAATATAGAGTGGAAAATGTCAAAGAACTTTTACGACTCAAAATTTCCCCATAAACACACCCATTGTACATCGGTCTTACCACTTTATTCGGAAATAATACATTACTTGTATTTGCATTAATTATTACACCGCCGACAACCCCCACGGCCTCGAGGCCGACCGACTCGAGGACGTTCGTTACCATCTACTCGTCCAATTGCCCTAGGCCAATTTGCCCGCCGGCCGCTCGGCCGGCCAACAGCTCTCCGTATTGGATGCTGCACGTCGTTGGCTGGGAGTTGTTGCCTAAATTCCTCCGCCGCTGGGTCTACTTCCTCTCGCGCTTGGCGCTGAATAAATTCAGCGGCGGCTTGCTGGTTTAATTCCGGGCCAGCAGGGGGCTGGTTTGCTTGAGGATGGCGCGATGGTGCTCGATCAATTGGGCGCCGCCCACTTCTTGCCCCATGGCGTTGATTTCCAAGCCCTGTTTCCGGTACTCCGTAAAAAATATTCATTGTTACGTTGCAATTATCGGTTATAGAGAATAGTTTTTCCATATTGTTGACTAGATTTTGAAATAAAGACATTTATTATTTCGGTATTAACCTTTGTTTTACTTCAGGACTATTTTCACATTAATGGAGGCTGATTTTAATAGAGAAAAATATTAAAGGGACTGAAAAACAGGCTGAAGAAAAGGGTAAGACTATGGTAAGTTTCATCCTGTATTGCTTACATACCTAGGAGGATTCATACCATTTACATAAGGAGGCCTGGTTTTAGACTCATTCAGTGAGTCGGGCCTCCTTGCGTAACACCTTAAGCCTGACCTCCCGTGTAAATGGTATGAATCGTCCTAGTCTGTAAACTATGTATAAACTGAGGCTGCACTATCCCTTTAAATTTTAGGCGGTGCAAAAATTGGAAAAATTAGGGTGCCATAGCCGAGGGTAGAGTATGGAATTGGCTAGACCGAGCACGGATAACTCATAAGTTCATAAGATATGTTCACCATAAGTTTTTAACTGGAGCTTGTCGTGAAGTGACAACGCAGGTTGTAGATTCTCTTAAAGCGAATATACGCCTATTGAGGCGCTGTCAAAGGCTTAGTACAGACTATATAGGACCTAGATGGAAGTCCTGTCCTGAAAAATTAACCACCGGGTGTAGGCCTTCAATTCTCGCTTACGTCGTTCTCGAACTAGCTCTCAGTTGTCTCTCAGTATAGCATAACGAAGTAGTGTCATACTTATGGAATATATCACTTATAAACTTATAGGAGCATTATAGTGTATATATGGACGGCACGCGACTTTCTCGAGAAAATTTCTTGTTTCCGCGTTTCCGAAGCCCATTAAATATAAAAAAGGCTGAAGGGGGGAAGGAGTGCCTGCAAGTTTTGGTCACCATCAAGCTGTTGCGTCCGTTCGTCGCTCGCCGGCGCTGCCGGGCGCCCCGTTTCTAGCGACTTCCTTCCGTTTCGGAGAATATACCGACCCCAAAAACTTTCTCTACATAATGTACTCAAAAAAACAGGCAACATTTGCATGGAAAAGTTGAGAAACGAATCATTAAGCTCTTACTACCCTATAATATAACGGCAAGTTTTCAATAGGAAATGTTACTAAGGCCAAGGTTAAACCTACCATACTCGAAAAACTTTATAAATTAACTTAAACTGCAGTATATTTTAATCCCGAAAAAAAATTAACCATAGGGTAATAGCGTGTGAAGTTCTTTTTAAAAATAATTCAAAAGTCTCGAATATATTTGGTTTTAAAATAAACTAAACATATCTACTAAACAATGAATGAACAATATCCATCATCGGTACCGCGTTTTTATGTCAACAATAAAACTAAGCTATTAATAAATAATACGAATCTCCTAATTTATTTAAATTGCATGATATGGCTTACTCATATTGAAATATCACCTGGTCTACCCTAAGGTAACCCCATAGCTTGATTGAAATGATAACCCCCTGCTGGAAACCATGAATTGAAGGGCGTATTTATAACTTTAGAAGTCATAAGAGCACTGCACCCTAATCTGGGACAGACAAACGGATTACCTATAATCAAGAAGTGATTTCTAGTTTATTAGGGAGAAGGTATAAGATGCCTAATTATTCGCGCGCCATAGTCCCATTTATTTTTTCAGTTAGAGTGATAAAGTTGTTTCGAATGCTCTATGTTTATGTTTTAATCCGTAAGGGTTCGATTTAAATTCTGTTTAAATATTCTAATTTATCACGTCTGTTTAAAAAATCTGTTCGATATAATTAACCGCTAGTAAATTAAAGATACTCATGTTTTATATAATAAAGTTTGTAACAGATTTGCTTAAAAAGCTGAGGTTTACAGAGTAAGAAATTATGAGACAAAATTAGGTGGCAAAAATTTATTATACCAGGTTCTGGTTAGGTTAGTTTATACATAGAAAAATATTAATTATGGGGCTAGTTAATTTTAGTATTATCAAAAGTGGATGAGAGGAAAAGTATGAAAATGGCCAAAAGTCGCAAATCATCAGAGTTTCGCCGTAGTTGACCGTTTTATTGGCGTAGCTATACTGGGACTGTTCACTCCCTTAAGATAAGTCTTGTGTTAATTCGCGGTTACGTGGTTACCGTCGTCTGCTATTGTGTAATCTCGGTAATTTAGCTATACCGCGAGCAGCTTGCGTCGTGATGCGCGTGATCGAGTGGGCTATGGTTAAACCAAGGAGCATAAATGTCTGAACTACTTTCAGTTGCGAGTTTGCAAGTCCATCAGTCACTAGTAAACTAAATAGTTATTGGCGAAACTTTGATGTCCGCGTTTTTTAACATAGGCTCTATAACCATTGTCATACTTTCCCTCTCATCCACATTTGGAATTATGAAATTATGCTATTTACAATGCTAAGTACTTAAATTGGGAAGCGCCAGTAGGGAATGTCCGTGCTAATGAAACATAACACTTACAGAATTATTTAGAGCCATGTGAACTGTGTCGTTGGTCTTGAATACGGTACGCGACTAGAGTGAGAGCGCGGGAATTCACTATTAATGTAAACTTAAACCGTAGAGGGTCGGAAGGTCGACCGTCTATTGCTGCCGGTGACAGGTGTAAGCCACTCGGGTGTTGGTAGGATTCCCACTGACTAACTTCTTGACTAAAGTACCACGGACTAACTGACCACGTTCCCTAGGCTATTCAGGCTATATATACAATTCCCTTATCTCTAGTTCGGCACCCACAACGGTAACATATTAACCCACCCGCAGTGGTTCGGGGGGTTAAATGTGCCGTTAGATTAAACGGTGTTGCCGCGGTAGGCAACAATGCCCGACCCTGACCTGACGGAGGAGGAGGCGTCGGCAATAAGGCAACCGAAGAAGATGGTCGAGGTGGTGAAGATGGTGTCGCCAATCGTCGCAGGAGTGCCCCTTGAGAAATACCCCGAGAAGGCACTCCAGCAAGGGTTGGAGCGACACCAGGACTAGGTTGTGCTGTTTACTCCTCAGATGTTCCTCTTCCTGCCAATCGGCGTCCACCAGGAACTACCCGCACTGGGTAAGGACGTTCTCGTCTTGTAGATGGTCGTTCCCACCTAGCAGGTGGCTGTTCCTGCTGCTCAGCTGCGGGTGCATCCAGTGTTGCAGTTGGAACAAGGGGCAGTGGCGGTGATGCTGATTGGTTTCGGGGATGACGGTTGGCTGAGAAGCGTCAATGGACGTGGACGGTCTCCACATTCGGGGCGGTAGAAGTGGTTACCGACACTTCACGTGTCGAAACCGGTGGTCTTGTTGATACCGTTAATATGTCCGTTCCTACGGACACGGGTCCATCATCTAAATTCTCGTCATCATGAAGGTGCAGCACATCCTAAAATGTTGTATAAAATAGAATAAATAAGGGCAATTTAGCGAGCCATCCGGGTTATTTCCCAAGGAGGCGCATAGATCGCTTTTCGCGAAAAGTCAAAATCCTCAACGGCTAGTTGAGGGTTCGGGCGCCTGTGTAGATACTTCGCCACGTCGTTCCGTGATCTTAACATGATCCGGTGAGGCCGAGGTGCGTAATAGTATATATCTCGCTCCGGACCACCAGGCTGAACTATCCGCCGCTGCACTACTTCTCTGGTGTACCCAAGTCGAAACGGTTTTATGGTTCGAGCCGTAAGGAAAGGATATTCTAGAAGAAGCTGAGGGGAAGACGCTGCGACAGAACCCGAGACGTCTTCCTCAGGTGCAGGATCTTCATTAACAATATCCAAGGCTTCCGATATATCAGAAACACTACCAACTCGAGCCAACTTGGGAGAGGGAACTTCCCGTTCCGTTGAAGTAGTCGACGAAGAAGTGGCAGGGCGTTGTCGTTTCAGACTGATGGGCGTAATCCGGGCAGGTCCTCCCAGATCCGGTGGCGGAACATACTGTGGGGCTGAACTTGGACCAGGCTGTGGTGAGACAGGACCATGATCGTCGTAAGGACCAGTATGAGCCGTGACACGTGGACGAAGTTGTACGGAAGGCGTCTTCGCTGGAGCAGTTGGACAAGGAGGGCTAGGACTGGCACAGGCCAAGTCTCTTAAAGTATAGCATCGTGGACTGGTATGAGGCGACTCTTGTGGAAGTGTTGGCTCATCAGGAAGGCCTTCTGACTCAGGTTCTGAGTCAGTCGGGTGCAATGCTCCTGAAGGCGGATCTTCCTGGTCGGGTCCTTGTGTAGATGACGGCAAGAACTGATCGGTTGTCCTATATAGCTTGAGATGAGCTATATTTTCCAACGATCGTTTACCAGTAGCCACTTCCTCCAGCACGTAGCGTAATTCATCCAACCGCTCGATGACGCGATAAGGTCCATCCCATTTGGGAGCTAACTTAGCTGAGAAATAAGAAGCAACATGGGACAGGGGGTGTGTGGTTTTTCCATACAAACATGCCTACATCTAAGTCCCAATCTTCCCTACGCTGATTATAATAGTATCGTTGCTTAGCTTGCATACGATCTATATGAGTCCTAAGAGCTTGAACATCTGCCTGTAACTGGGTCACTCTAGTCTCTAAATTTTCTCCAACCTGGGTTAAATCAGGAGGATGAAAAGGCTCCAAAGCTATTTCCCAGGGTAAGCGAGCTTCTCTACCATGATTTAAATAGAACGGTGTGCGCCCTGTCGTTTCATGAGGTGTAGTGTTAAGAGAAAATTCTAAGAGATCAAGATTTCGATCCCAATAGCGGTGTTCGTTACGTACATAAATACCTAGCATAATGCCTATGGATTTATTAACTCTTTCTGTAGCGTTTGTTTGAGGGTGATAGGGGGTCGTGTAGGTGCAAGTAATGTTGAAGAGCGCGCACGTATCTTTCCAAACCCGGGACACAAACTGCGTCCCATTGTCAGAAAGTATAGCCTTAGGGGCTCCCCAACGCAGTATAAGACTTTTGAGAGTCTTACTGACTGTCTCAGCTGTAATGCTCTTTAAAGGTATCAGTTGCACATAGCGTGTGTAATAATCCACATACACTAAAATATAACGGTTATGCGTAGGACTAAGAGGTAAGGGACCCAAGATATCTACGCCTACCAAATCCCAAGGTTGTTCGACGATGGTCGAATGCATTAAACCGGGTGTTTTGTGGTTCCGTCCCTTATATTGCTGACACATTAAACAAGTGGCAACAAATGAGGCGACGTCCTTACGTAAGGTAGGCCAATAGTATCTGAATCTAACACGTTCGTAAGTGCTATCCCTACCTCTATGTCCCGCAGTCATATGTGTATGGAATAAGTGCAACGCTTGTGGTCTTAAGCTAGTAGGCAGGTATATTTTACGTGGCATGTTACCATACCGTCTCCTATATACTAAACCATCAACGACTTCGAATAGGGGATTGATCCTATCGTTAGTCTCTGAGTCTGTCTTTAGAGCTAGAATGGAGAGATCCAATGCCTGTTCACGCGCAATATCCTCTAAATTAAATGTATCCATGACAGCTGGTAAAGGGGGAGGAATAGCGTCCAGATTAGATCTAGGCCTAAGTATCGCTCCTAACACATAACCTTCGGGAGGAATATCTCTGGACAACGCGTCCGCGACCACGTTTTCTACGAACTTACGATATTCTACCTTAAATTTATAAGTCTGCAGATACATAATCCAACGTGATATGCGATATGAAGGGTCAGTGCGCGTGTAAAGCCATGTCAAACACGATGTAGAGCTTTATGATCAGTGATCACTGTGAAGTCCTTCCCATCTAAGAAATGCTTGAATCGATTAATAGCCCAAAATATAGCTAAGCATTCTTTCTCATATGTGGAATAATTCTTTTCCGCTGCATTAAGCAGGGTAGAAGCGTAAGCTATAGGGTATTCTACCTTTCCCTCTTTTTGACTAAGCATAGCGCCCAAACCAATGTTGCTAGCATCTGTGGTTAGGTACGTATGTTTACTGGGATCATAATGGTAAACAGGATGTTCATTCGCATGTACTATAGCTGCTTATAATTTTAAGAAGGCTTCTTCACATTGCTCACTCCAGACCCATTGGATGTTCTTACGCTTAATACGGTACAAAGGAGCTACTATCTCCGCATAAGGGGGTACAAACCTACTATGCCATCCCGTAAAGCCTAAGAAACGTGACAGAGACTTGACATCTGTTGGTCTAGGAAACTGCTTAATAGCTATGGTTTTAGCCGGGTTAACATGTATACCTGTACTATCTCTTACATGACCTAAAATTAATGTAGAAGGTTTAGCAAAGTGACACTTCGTTAAGTTCAGAGTAAGACCAGCCTTGGTTAACTGTCTAAACACATATTCTAATGCATTAAGGTGTTCTTTCCAAGTACGGGAAGTAATAATAAGATCATCTAAATAAACAAAAATAGTAAATTTAGATTTATCTCTAAACACCTCATCCATGAGTTTTTGGAAAGTGGTGGGTGTATTGCACAAGCCGAAGGGCATCACCACAAATTCGTACTTTCCAAAAGGGGAAGCAACGGCTGTCTTGCAAATACTATCAGGATCCATAAGAACCTGAAAGTACCCACTCATTAAATCTAACGAAGTTATGTACTTTGGCTTATTTAGGCCTAACAAAATGTCTTCTACCTTCGGAAGAGGATAGGGATCTGGTTTAGTGACCTTATTAAGAGGTCTGTAATCAATACAGAATCTCCATCCACCTTCCTTCTTAGGTACGAGGCAAATTCCGGAGGACCAGGGGCTTCGGGAAGGACGTATTTGTCCTGCCTTCAACATTTTGTCTATATGTTCCTTAGTGATTGCTCTTTTGGCTTCTGTGCATCTATAGACAAGAGTACTTATAGGCTTACTGTCTCCTGTATCTATAGCATGTGTAGTCATGTGAGTTCGACCAGGCTTAGCTGTGGTTACCGCAGGAAACTTCAACAATAACTGTTTTAGTTCCTGGATTTGTATTGGTGTCATAGTACTTTGCGCTACTGCAGGACTAATGTCTTGCTGTTCACTAGCCGATTCAATGGTACCAATTGATATCGGTGGTGCTGGTAACAAAGAATAGTGTTTACCTAACAAGGTTACCGTTACACTTGGGATAGCTAAGTTTCTCATCAGGAATTCCGCGCCTAAAATGATCTCACAGAACAGATCAGGGACAATGTGAAAATAGTTTGTGAATGAAGTCCCACAAATAGTGAATTCTAATTCTACACTACCACTAGTAAAGAAGTACTGCCCGTTTGGCAAAAAGATGCAATCTTCGGTGTTTTGTGTATATGTATCAGGGTCTGTGTCATGAAGGTCCATAAGGATGTCTGAGTATGCCTTAGTTGATATAAAACTAGTGTCAGAACCCTGGTCTACTTTAGCTAGTATAAGTCTAGTATGGGGAAAGCTTAAAGGCAAGGCAAATGATAAATTAGTACGAGGGTTAACGCTAGAAGAAGCTAAAATATAAGAATTTGGAGGGATTTTAAATTTGCAAGAAAGGGACCCTCTACTATCCTCCTTGCTATCTAGTTTCCCTTTTTCTTCTTACTAGGTTGTGGTGCCTTGGTTTTAGAGGGAGAAGCTGGTTTATTCCTCTTAGAATTTGGACAATTAGGTCGGATATGTCCCGCCTTCCCACATTTATAACATACTAGCTTAGAGCTACTAGACGTGGATTGGGTATCCTGACTAGTTGCTGTCATACTACGAGAACTATCACTTTTGGAAGAACTAGAAGTTAGTCTAGTTTGACAAGCCCTAAGTCGAGATTCGACGGTCTGAGCATGTAGGCTTAGCTCAGAAATGGTATTGTAATTGCTTTGTAAGTACAAACTAATGTCAGGACGTAAGTTTTCTTCCAACAAGGGAAGTAATTCTAACTCCCCGAAAGGATTACGTAAAGCAAAATTCATGTTTTGCATGCGTTCGATAAACTGAACTACACTTTCATCCTGACGTTGTTTGGTAGTAATTAACTCAGTCCTCATAAACCGTTGTTTATCTTCGGACATGAAGAAAGCCTGAAATCTTAGCTTAAAATTAACTAAAGACATTTCCTCCTCCATCTTCTCCTGCCGATACCATACACGTGCTCCATCTACCATTAAAGTAGGTATTAATCTTAAAAGATCCAGGTCATTTAAAGAATGTAGTAATTGAAAACCGTCTAATTGATACAGGAAATTGGCAGCTTCTGCACAATTACCGTTAAATCTAAAATCTGGTTTTAGTACTCTAGCACCATGTGACATATTTAAAGCTGCGGTAGCATTCAAATTGTTCGTGGCACTAGAAGCTACAAAAGTAGATACTAAGTCTGTTAATTCAGTAAGCTTAGCACTTAACATGGCATTTGCTGGATCTGGTGCCGGAACCGGCAAAAATGGGTTAATAGGGGTGGAACTTAAAGGTCCATAGGAAACTACAGAACCCCGCCCCGCTACTGGTAAAGTTCCTTGAGGAACAAAATGTGAAGAACCAGAAGTTGTAGGTTGGCCTAACACTGAGGAAATGTTTGACATGGGTGGTATTGTCACAAATGGATTTGTGGCAAACACAGGCTGTTGTCCTAACACGGAAGTGGTACTTGTTATAGGCCTAGTGTTAACAGTCACAATAAAGCTCGGCACACTAACATTGGCATGCGTATTAGTGGTAAGCCTTGGTTGTGAAGGCGCAACAGAAAAGGGGTTTACACCTGTCTGTGTAGTACTAAACCTAATTCGTGGTACACTAGGATTAATATTAGAAAATGGATAACCAGTTTGACTTACTGTAATGGGCGGATTACTCATAGTTTGTGGTTGAGATAAACTAATAGGCTCAGAGAGGCGTAATTGACTAAAACAAGCGGCTAGATCACGATAACTTTGTGCAGGGCTTCGTTCTACCAAAACGCGTCTCGCGGCGAGACGTTGAAGATCACGTGATCTAGTCCTAGTGTCTCTCTGATTGGCTAACCTATTTGAGCGACAAGACCCGCAGCCAACAGGGGGAAGCTTCCGATTCGCTGTCCGAATCCGGGGCTGAATTAATCCTACTACGCCACATTGGCTAAACGAATTCAAACTGGTTTATCGGAGGGGAAAGAACCGCACTAACCGATAAGCCTAGGCTATCCAATATATTAATTTAAATTTAAATGAAATCTAACCTGACACACGAAAATATTCCCTGTCCTGGCAAGCTCGCCAATTATTTCTCCCCTGTAACCGATTTGCTTAAAAGCTGAGGTTTACAGAGTAAGAAATAATGAGACAAAATTAGGTGGAAAAATTCTATCTCTTTTTATTATACCAGGTTCTGGTTAGATTAGTTTATACATAGAAAAATATTAATTATGGGGTTAGTTAATTTTAGTATTATGAAATTATGCTATTTACAATGCTAAGTACTTAAATTGGGAAGCGCCAGTAGGGAATGTCCGTGCTAATGAAACATAACACTTACAGAATTATTTAGAGCCATGTGAACTGTGTCGTTGGTCTTGAATACGGTACGCGACTAGAGTGAGAGCGCGGGAATTCACTATTAATGTAAACTTAAACCGTAGAGGGTCGGAAGGTCGACCGTCTATTGCTGCCGGTGACAGGTGTTAGCCACTCGGGTGTTGGTAGGATTCCCACTGACTAACTTCTTGACTAAAGTACCACGGACTAACTGACCACGTCCCCTAGGTTATTCAGGCTATATATACAATTCCCTTATCTCTAGTTCGGCCTATCTAGACCAGGGGGCGCTCAAGTAGTGCAATAGAGCTCGCTCTGGCTAGAGACTCCATTTTATTAGGATGGATATAGGCCTAGGGCTAAGTTCATATATTTTGGTGCCTGAATGGGTCAGTCTATAATGTTATTATGTTGTTTGTGAAGGCCCAAATGTAGCTGTCCGCTACATCCCCCCACACGTTAAAGAAGGACATTCCTACTCCCTACTGGCGCTTATATGCTTAATATGGATGAAAAAATCGTTTTCCCGAGGGAAGGAATACATTCTTCCTATCGATTCGCTTCCTATACGGGCAATCCCGTACATGGTGCGGGCACCCACAACGGTAACATATTAACCCACCCGCAGTGGTTCGGGGGGTTAAATGTGCACTTATTATTAATAAATATAGTTGTCGTTGACTATTTTTTCTGAGCCTTTAATGTATAAATATATGCATACTGGCATATACGATTATTATCTGTGAGTGTGTATGTTTATGGTTTTTGTGTGCATGTTAAACGAAAAGCTATATTTAGCAAGGTGTTGCAAGAGCTTTATGTACCCAAGTCTATGGGCAATTTCGGATATTACCTTTGCGGGTTAGAAAACATGAATACTGTACTACACTATAGCGCATATGAAACTATCACGCCCCTTCCAACTTCAACCACAGCTACTAAATACGGAATTTTTTACGTGACTTGTATGTAATAACCAGACTAGCTTAGCGCGTAGTCTGTCGTGTTTCGTCAGTGGAGGGTACACGAAAAAAAATGTTGTTAGAAACAGATTAAGGCAAGATCAGCTACCACCATTTAGCTTGTATCGTATTAGAAAATACACTGGCGTAGCAATAAGTTTAAAATAGCTTTCGTGCTTTTGAATATGCAAATAACAACTTTATCAGACCCCTGTTAAGACCTTGATATTACTGGGAAAGAAACAATATTTTTATCATCAAAGAATTCACTGGGTTATATTATGGACACCCTCAATTTCTGTTTAAATTTGAATTTCTGTTTAAATTTGAGCGAATTTATTGGAAAGTCTATATAGTCGAAAGATTTTTTTGAATACCGTGTTTCTTGGTTTGGCGTGGTGGGATTGCTATTACCATAAGTTTATCATGCCTCCAAGTAGAGATATGGCTGCTACTCCTACGGCAATAGTGTTTTTCTGGCTCCCTTTAATGAAACCCTATACTCTTTCCGTATCATTGATCATCTCAACTTCAATACAAAATTGTACTGCCTAGCCTAGCATTTCTTTAACCCCTTTTAGAATATTTCAGGACTGAAACCGCCTCTATCGAGAGAGAGAGAGAGAGAGAGAGAGAGAGAGAGAGAGAGAGGGATTCTGGGGTTGCTTAAGTAAAATTCGTTCCCCCCCAATGACTGCCTATACGAAACGTAAAAGTCTCCTTTATTCCATTGGATGATTTTTTCATGTGAGCCATTTAGTAATCGTCTCGACCATTTGGTGGCTGCACAGCGACAGGAATTTCAAAATTTTCTCTCTTCGGATCTTAGCGCTTTAGAGTTCTGACGTCACAGTACCCTGCGGAAGATGCCCAGTTGTAACCCATAATTGTGTACTTAGAGGCATGATAAACTTATGGTATTACCAGAAGTGGTATGAGACTAGAAGTGAAGGGCTCTAGCATTGGTAATAGATCCTGGCATTAGTGAACAAATTTGAGTTTTTTATGCCGCTTCCATCGCGCCTACACTACTGAGAAAAAAATTGGTCGAGTTCCAAAAACATTTCCTACCCCCTTCCCCTCAAGCTAAAGCAACCTAAACACGGACGCGGCTCCTTGAATCTAGTTCGGCCGTCTACCACCGCGAGCGTCTCACGTTTTGGAGGGAAAATTCTGAAACCGCCACTAGAGGGCCAACCGTTTGTGTTTTATCAAGTCTTTTCACTAATGCCGAGTGAAGAATTTGGTTAGCTCAATACTTCTAGTATCATACCACTTCTGGTATTACGAAAAGCGGATAAGGCTTCATACATTTTAGATAATGCGATACTGGTTAATGAGAAGCAAAAGGGGCAATTTAAAATCTAATTTGGAAATTTAATAGGTTTTTGAAATGGTCGTTAGCTAGAAAAATTATACTCACAAATGAGTTCTGATACGAGTTACTAATTTAGTCAATATTAATAAAATAATTTTTCCCATGAATAGTGATTTTAGAAGCTCGCCTCTGTGACTTATGCAAAAATAAGAATACTGGACTAAATAGCACGAAGCTAGAAAATATTCATGAGATGCGAGCTTCCTCAAAAAACTGACCTTTTAAATAGCGTAATGTACGACATCATAAATTCTGATTACTATTTCTTTCCCCGCTTTACGTGTTACCTTACCTCAACGATTCGAGTTTCAGTTTGGTATTGGAATTTTAGACAGTTGATCGTAACAGTAGCACCGTGATGGTCAAAACTTGAAACTGATGACTTCATACCGAACTGTTCTATAAAATCCTTTGTTGGATTTGTATCTAGAGTTGAATTACGCGTAAATAGGTCCAAGTTTGCGCCATCTATTTTAAAGCAGTCTTAATTAAATTTTTATCCTAATTGGTCTCTCGCAGGCGTGGATTAACTACCCCCTCGTGTTTTTCACGCGACCTCGTTTTTGGTTTGGAAAAAAATCCAAAGTGATTAACCCAGCACTAATAAACTTGCAACGTGTTGCCCCGGGGAAAGCTAGTGGCCGGTCGCGAAAGGGGAACCGTTACAAGCCGCGGAAATATAGAAAAAGGCCAATCTTGTTCCGTACGGAAGATAATAAAAGTTAAGAAAACACATACCTTCTATGCATCTTGAACAAAAGTAGCTTTATTTGAAACACTTAAACACTTCATAATTTCCGATTGGATGTCGCGATCTTGTCTTTACACGTTTTATTCCGAGTAAACAAACCTGATTTCGGATAAACAAAACGACTCGAGCTTGGTCCACGGTAAAGTTCGAGAGAGCTTACTCTTTGACACCAAATAGTGAGACTGCCTATATTTAATGGGCCGGTGCTGCTTTACACCTCGGTAAACAAAAAGGGGTGGGGTAAGGAGGGAGCTCCGAAGACGGTGGCTGAACATAAGGACTCGCGAAGCCAACCGTCGTCTGCAACGAGTTCTGTTGATCCGTTGCACATTCCCCTCCCCCCGAAGAAGAAGGGAACCAAGCTCGGGAACAATCAAGAAAAAGATAATACATGTTAGAAATTTGAACAAGGTTTTTTTTTTCAAATATGGCGCGACGCTTTTAATGTTCCGAATAGTCTATATAGGAGGTTTTAATGCCTCGCATACGATCCTTTTGAACAAATTTGCGCGGACA
This sequence comes from Phalangium opilio, assembly GCA_019434445.1. Lineage (NCBI taxonomy): Eukaryota > Metazoa > Arthropoda > Arachnida > Opiliones > Phalangiidae > Phalangium > Phalangium opilio. The sequence goes on from JAEQBA010003349.1 coordinate 138,690, forward strand.
AACCATGGCGCGGTGAAGGCCAACGACCTGACAAACAGGGCATACATATGTCGCCGCGGGTCGGGTTATATATGGGGAAACCACTTGGGGTCACCGGATAGAGGTGGACTCGGTCAGACTCGAACATACCTTCCCTCGCAATGGGAAATATTTCTCTGTTGCGCGGAGGGGCTCGGAGGTACGACATGTCCGGGACGAATAGGCGATCATATTCCGATACTTCATACAATTGATCCTGAGGGATTGGGATCGGTCCGTAATCTTGATGGAGCAGTTCCAATTGCGTATAGAGAGGTAGGGTATCGCGAAACGGGATCGGGCGGCGACGAGTAGGTTCCGCAGCAGCCGAGGTGGCAACGTCTGGGTTCTCCAATTGATGCGGTTCGGGGTTGATCATGAGGACGTCCGCAGAGTCATCGATCATGGTATTATGGTCGGATGATGGTACGGCCGTAGCGGCAGCTTCGGACGGAAGGGCAGCGATGGAGGCAGCGATGGAGGCAGCTTCGGATATGGACGCGGATTCGATGTCCGTATGCTCCGGAATTACGAAGGAGATAGTGGTTATGGCATCTGGAACGGTTTCTGCCGTGACGGTTTGAACTAGTGATGCCACGAATATTCGGTTACTATTCGGTATTCGGCCTATTCGGCCATTTTTTTCGTATTCGGTATTCGGCCGAATATTTCGTAATATTCGGCCGAATACCGAATCTCCAATCATGAAGGAAAAAAACGGAAAAATAACTCAAAAATTATTTATTTCAATAATAATTTTTACTTTAATATTTATAATCTACCAGTGGTAAGTTGTGATGAATAAAAACAAGTTTTTCAGCATTTGTTGATTCCAAACAGGCGATTTTTTTGTTTGCCGATGACATTTTGTAAAGCATATAGTGACACGATCTACTCGCAAATGAACCAAAAACCTAAAGACCCTATAGACGGGTCCTATAGTGTTAAAGAGAGCGCGTTGAAAAATCGTAACTTCCCCCTTTTCATTCCCTCCTTCCCGAGTTTATCACCAACCTTGAAAGCTTCCGCGCAGGCGCGCTGTAGCAGAGGCGGTAGAGAGCGGATCTAAATCTAAACAGTATATCCCTCTCTCTGCTTGCGCGCCAATATTGCGCAGAGCAGTAATCGCGTTACAGCTAGTGCCGAGAGGAGAGGAGAGTTTTCCCACGTGTGTGACGTGACCCTACATTTCGCGTGGCTGTCTGCCTATTCACCTCCTTCCACCTTCTTCTTCCATGATGAGACCTGTCCCATTGCGGTCCGTGCGGGGGATGTACGTATTTCGCGGAACGGGTTACAGCTCATAACCGGTTTCGCGCGAGTTGCACATATCTCACGCCCGAATATTCGGTGGCCGAATATTCGGTGCTTCGGCCGAGAGCATGGCCGAATATTCGGTATTCGGTATTCGGCAAAATCAATATTCGCGGAATCACTAGTTTGAACGGTCCGGTCTGGCGCAGGGTAGAGGAGAGCTATTTGCTCCATGGTTTCCTGTAAAGTGGCAGCGGCCGGTAGGATGGGTGTCAATGTAACTCGTGGAACAAGGTCAATCTGATCTGTGCCTTCCGGATGAAGTATTAGCACATCGTTCACCGGGACTTCGTTGACGCGATGGCGACGGTTAGGACGAGGTTGTGGTGGTGCGGGCTCGAGGGTCTGGTTTCGACCGCTACTATCGACAGGAGAAAGGTTCTCAGAGAAGGTTCTTGCCGGAAGCAATGAAACCACCGGGTTTTCTCTAGGGATCGGGTTAATGAGGAAATCCTTTGGTAAAACAAAATGATTAAAAGGCTCCATAAGAAAGGGTAGACGATATCCTCGTAGTTAGACTGCAATTAAAACGGTTCTCCCTGATCAGAACTTGGGTGAGCTAACCGGATTCGTTCCCAAGGAGGTTTGGCGATGGGCGTTCTTTTAAAACAAAAGTCATTTGGTTCTAAATATGGTATTCCCTTATCCCTCAGATATTGACTGACTTCATTAGGGGAGCGCAACATACGGCTCTTCCGGCCAGGGGGATAATAATAAATTTCCATGTCCACTCGTCCGGGTTGGACCGTGTGGCGATGGCACAGTTCAGGTATCCATCCCTTGCGGAAAGGTTTTTCATAGTTCGTGGCTCTATGTTCCGGAATGGAGGGAGTTATTAGGGGTCGAGTGTCATCTCCACTACTCGAAGATTCAGATTCTTCTGCTATAGCGGAAGGTGGAGGATCGCCTTCCGGGCTTGTCGACAAGGTATGAACATTCTGCGCTTTCCTTTGGGGTCTGGTGAACTTCCTGTTGTTGGCGCTCGGACGCGTTTTCTTTTTCGTTCGATAATCGCAATCTGGGCAGCGTCTTCGGAGGAGGACGGACTCAATTCGTCCCGTACTTGAGTTCTTGGTCGGACTACTCGTCGACTAGATCTAATCCTGGGATCCTGGGTCGAAGGACTTCTACTGGATACTTTTCGAAATTGTTTCTTCTAGTGTCTAATGACTGACGACGTTGTTGTTGGGTGACTTCTCTTACGGAGATCGGGGATCTCAGGTTCGTCACAGTGAGGCTGTTACTTGACTTTTTCTCGATGGTCGTCTTTTTCGTCTCGGAGCCGCGGAGGAGGTCGTTGGATGACCTCGTCTTTCCGGTTCCGGGTCGGATTCCGTTGACTCTATCGTCATCGGTAGACGTGCTCAATTTCCGGAGCGTCTTTTTCCTAGGTCGGATTTCCTCTGTTGTTGTCGTAGTAGGATGATTTCTCTTCATTCTCTCGGTTTTAGGCATCGGAGGTACTTGTGTGGTCACAGAGGGAGGTACTGTTTCTTGCGGTAATGTGGTTTCTGGAGGCATCTCTTCCGGAATGACCATGTGCTCTTGAGATTCCGGCTGTCTCTCTTCCGGTTGGGGTACTTCTGCTCGAGGAGCGGTTGGAGTAATGACTTCTGCTTCCTGCGTTTTCCTTTTCGGAACTCGATCTATGAATTGGAATGGTCCGATCATTTCAACAACTTCCTCGAACGACTCAGAAGGTGGTTGAGGTCTGTCTTTTGATACGTTGGGAGTATGCGTTCCCTCGGGAGGTGGTGTTATTGTTGACCTTATTGGAGCAACAGAGGTGTTTGGTATGGTGGGTTCCATATCGTGACCTCTTCTCTCAGAGATAACTTCGCCTGGAATTTCTTGGGGGGGGGGGGGTGTTCCACCTGGACATTGTACTCTCGGCCTTACCGGAGGGATAATTTCTTTTGGTCGCGTCTCCTCGCTTTCCTGGTTATGGTTTTCAGGTTCGATTCTTTCCTCTCTTGGAGAACTAGACTCCTCGTTTTCTTCCAATGGGACTTCTGGAGTTTGGTACAATTTCAATTGGGAGATGTTAATAGGGACTGTCTTTTGTCCAGAGATCATGTCTTCAAGGACGTATACCAAAGGATTTCTTTTCTCGTTGATCTTAAAAGGGCCGGTCCATTTCAGGCAGAGTTTGGCCATTCGGCCAAGGTTGGCATTGGATAATGGTTGAGTCAATTTCCAGACTATAGTTCCGACATCGAATTCAAGATCTTCCCTCCTTAGATCGTAGTATTTCTTTTGCTTGGCTTGGGCCAGTTTGGAAAAGTTCTTTGTTAATCTCCATTGGTCTTTAAGGATTCTTAACGTCTCGGATCTTCAAATTCTTCGAGAGGCATACCAATGTCTATATCCCAGGGGAGTCTTGGTTCTCTTCCCATGTTTAAATAAAATGGGGATCGTTTTGTCGTCTCGTGGGGAGATTCCGGCTGTCTCTCTTCCGGTTGGGGTACTTCTGCTCGAGGAGCGGTTGGAGTAATGACTTCTGCTTCCTGCGTTTTCCTTTTCGGAACTCGATCTACGAATCGGAATGGTCCGATCATTTCAACAACTTCCTCGAACGACTCAGAAGGTGGTTGAGGTCTGTCTTTTGATACGTTGGGGGTATGCGTTCCCTCGGGAGGTGGTGTTATTGTTGACCTTATTGGAGCAACAGAGGTGTTTGGTATGGTGGGTTCCATATCTTGACCTCTTCTCTCAGAGATAACTTCGCCTGGAATTTCTTGGGGGGTCCAGCGTATTGGGGGGTGTTCCAACTGGAGATTGTACTCTCGGCCTTAGCGGAGGGATAATTTCTTTTGGTCGCGTCTCCTCGCTTTCCTGGTTATGGTTTTCAGGTTCGATTCTTTCCTCTCTTGGAGAACTAGACTCCTCGATTTCTTCCAATGGGACTTCTGGAGTTTGGTACAATTTCAATTGGGAGATGTTAATAGGGACTGTCTTTTGTCCAGAGATCATGTCTTCAAGGACGTATACCACAGGATTTCTTTTCTCGATGACCTTAAAAGGGTCGGTCCATTTCGGGCAGAGTTTGGCCATTCGGCCAAGGTTGGCATTGGATAATGGGTGGGTCAATTTCCAGACTATAGTTCCGACATCTGATTCAAGATCTTCCCTCCTTAGATCTTAGTATTTCTTTTGCTTGGCTTGGGCCAGTTTGGGAAAGTTCTTTGTTAATCTCCATTGGTCCTTAAGGATTCTTAACGTCTCGGATCGATCTTCAAATTCTTCAAGAGGCATACCAATGTCTATATCCCAGGGGAGTCTTGGTTCTCTTCCCATGTTTAAATAAAATGGGGATCGTTTTGTCGTCTCGCGGGGAGCGGAGTTGATCGCAAAGGCGAGAGCATTCAACGTTTCGTCCCATGTCCGATGAATATTTTCTACATAAATGGAGATCGTTTCTCCAAGGACGCGATTAGCTCGTTCGGTAATGTTCGACTGCGGATGATACGGGGAGGTATGAATTGGACCAATGTGGAATAATTTGCATGTGTCATGCCATAAGGAGGACACGAACTGGGTTCCTCGATCACTGAGGATCTGTTTTGGCGCTCCCCATCTGCAGACGAAGTTCGTAAGAGCTAACGCGCAGGCGTCTGCAGTTATCCTTTTCAATGGAATTAGTTCGACAACCTTTGTCATATAATCCGTGAAGACGAGGAGGTATTTATATCCTCTTCTGCTGACTGGAAATGGTCCCATGATATCAACTCCAATCTTATCAAGTGGTCCAGTCGGAACGGTGGAGATCATATGTCCTGGAGTTCTGCAGTTACTAATCTTATATTGTTGACATAAGACGCATCCTTATCTAGGTCGGGCCACCAATATCCTTATCCGACTTTTTCTCGTGTCTTGTATCTCACTCTGTGTGCGGAAAGCGGATGATCATGCAGAAGTCTTATTGCTTCCCTTCTCAAAGATCTTGGTAAGTAAATCCTTGCTGGACGGACTCCAGACGCTTTGTGGTAGATTAGATGGTTGACCATCTCGAAGTCGGGATGTTCTGGACTGTTTTCTTGTTGTAAGAGTTCAATAATGTCGCGGATAACGGGGTCTTCTCCTTGAGCTGTTATAATGTCATCGTGGTCGAAAATGTGGAAGTTCGCGTGAGGATACGGTGGTAAGACATAAGCGAGGTGAGAATGATCTGATGGAACATTGGATTCTTCAGATAATGCGCCTGGATTTTCTTCTTCTACAGAGGAGGCGACTGACATGGCATAAAGTCCAATTGGGGCTCGTGAAAGGTCATCAGCAACGACATTTTCAACGCCTTTCTTGTGTTGAACCTTGAAATCAAATGTCTGCAGATACAACGCCCATCTGACGAGTTTCGAATTTGGTTCCTTAAGTCCAAAGAGCCATTGTAGAGCCTTGTGGTCTGTTACCACCGTAAATGGTTTATTTTCCAAATAAGGGCGGAAATGTCCAATAGCCCAGTGAATCGCGAGACATTCCTTCTCGGATGTACTGAAACTCGCTTCAGCATTTCTAAGATTTCTGCTACCGTAGGCAATTGGAACTTCGACTCCGTCTTGAATCTGGGATAACATTGCTCCTAAACCTGCGTCTGAGGCATCTGTTGTTAGGATACTGGGTGCATCTGGCTTGAGGTGGAGAGTTGCAAATAGCTTCTTTGATCTTCTGGAAGGCGTCTTCTTGGTCAGGGCCCATTCAAATTTAACTCCTTTTTTCTTCAATTTGTTGAGCGGGGTAGCCAGTTTTGAATAATGGGGTATAAATCGGTGATGCCATCCAGCCATTCCCAGGAATCGTTGAAGTTGCCTTAAGGTCTTTGGTTGGTGATATTTTCTAATGGCTTTTACCCTGGATGGATCAATATAGATTCCTGTCTCATTTAAGACGTGTCCCAAGACTACAGCTTCCGACTGAGCAAATCGACATTTCTTCAATTGAAGAGTAAGACCAGCGTTCTTCAATTTATTCATGACGTATTCGAGAGCGTTCTTCTGCTCTTTCCATGTTTCGGATGCGATGAGGATATCGTCCAGATACACGACGATAGAGAAATTTTCTCCATCTCGGAAGATTTCATCCATCAAACGCTGGAAGGTACTCGGCGCATTGCAGAGTCCAAATGGGAGAACATTAAACTCATATTTGCCGGCGTGAGTTATGAAGACAGTCTTGGGCGCGCTTCCTCGTTCCATCTCGACTTGCCAGTATCCAGATTTCAAGTCCAGGGCTGTTATGTACTTGGGTTTTTCCAGCTTGCTTAGCGTTTCATCGATTCGCGGAATCGGATAGGGGTCCTTGGCGGTGATAGAATTGAGTTCTCGAACATCTATACAGAATCTATACTTCTTTTTTCCGGTTCCAGATCCATCGTCTTGTTCAATGATAACTACAGGAGAAGCCCATGGTGAAGTCGACGGCTTAGTGATACCGTCTTTCAGCATCTCGTAGATGTTTCGCTCGATAATTTTTTCTTATCTTCGCTCACACGGTAAGGTCTTTTCTGGATAGGCTTAGCACTACCGGTATGTATTTCATGTACGACCAAACTAGTTCGCCCTAACTTATCGCTAAACAGTTCGGGAATCTAAGAAGTTCCTTCAACTCCCTCTCTTGCTTATTTGAGAGTGAGGTTGATTCAACCGCTTCATTAACATTTGAGATCATTTGGGGCGACGGTGGCAATTGATCTTCGGTTACTTCAACTAATTTTTGGGTTAATCCATCTATGGTACAAGTTAGGTTCCCAAAATCAATGACGGTTCTCCAGTCCTCAAGGAAGTCTTGGCCTAGGATTGCGTCACAAAGTAAGGAGGGGACGATGTGAAATTCTTGACTAAATCGCCTAGTAATATTCTGGTCAAATGTTATTTCAAAATCTAACACCGTACAGCCTTTTGTGAATGAATATTGTCCGTTTCCCATAACAATACACTCGGATCTTTCTGAGTTGGGCTCTAATCTAATGTCTCCTCTAAACCTTTGTATGGCTCTCCATCGGTCTAGGCTTATCATTGAAACTTCAGCCCCATTGTCAATTTTAGTAGGTAGGCTTGTATGTTCAAAATTTATTTTTATTAAGTGAGGAAGACCTTTTCTTCTTTGAACTGTGGCAAGTCAAAGGGGCGGTCCTGCCACAATTCCATTATCTTCGTTAAGGACTATCGAGACGCGGGAGGGAGACGTCCTCTGTGACCCCCCCCCGGGTTGGCGTTTCCCGGATTCTGACCTCTCTGTCTGTCAATCCGTGGTGATGGACACTCACTTGCATAATGACTTAACCCAACCCACCGCAGTTAAAGCAGGTGATTGGTCGAGCTTCCTGATGGAAACTCTGAGGAATTTGAGGAATTTGATTCTCCGGGTTCGAGTGGCGTCTTGGAATAGGTGGAAGGGCTCTTTGTCGAGGTGGTTGTTCTCGTGGTTCATAGACAGGGTTTCTCCTTTCGAAAACTCGAGTTTGACGAGGGTAATCTTCTTGTAGAGGACGTCTTCTTGAGTCCCGGTGGGGTTGCCTTCATTGCGGGTTTGGCCTCGGGAAAGGGGCTCGATAATTTTGAGCTGGAGGACTTTGTGGAACAACGTGAACAGGGGTAGGAGATTGTGATCCGTCCGGAAATGGGGTGTTAGTATTTCCGTGAGGGATGTCCCTATTAGTAACATGTCCCATACATTGGGTACACCTTTGACCCGTTCCCATCTGGGAGTAATTCGTTATCGGGGGAGCTACCTGTTCTCTAACAACTATAGGGACTTGAGTTGCGTTATTAGGTGGGATAGTCTCATTTTTAGATGGGCTTGGTGGATTTAAGTCGAAGGTTTGTTCTATGTTTAAGCAAATGTCATGCAAGTCCGCAATTGTATTCGCTGGGAAAACCATGAGTAACCCCTTATATTCCATCCTTAAATTGCGTTTAATAATAAGGAGTAACTCATCTTCCGGTATTGGGGGATGTAAACTCTGATTAACCCTAACGAAATGACCGAAAAACTCATCGATGGACTCATTTTGTTTTTGTTTTCTCGTCTGTAAGTCTATCCTGGCCTTAGCTCCTTCGTCCTTTATTCTATAATGTCTTTTTAATCGTCCCTTAAATTCTGTTAAATCTACTCCTGGGGGGAGGGAGCGAAACCAATAAAGGGCATTATCCCTTAACAGGAGGGGCATAAAAAGCATTTTATCATCCTCGCTAATTTTATGGAAGCTTACATATTCCTCGAATTTTCTAATGAATTCAGGGACACTTTCAATTCTTCGTCCGAAAAATGCTAATCGTTCCGGGGGCTCTAAACCCTTCACACTGCCCTGGTTAGATACCGCCAGGTTTGAAAAAGATTGCAGGACTGATGCTAAGAAGGCAGCGTGCTGGGCACCTACAGCATTTGGATTATTTTGGGGTTGGGGATCAGATGTCCCTTGGGTCTGACTGGTACCCTGTGTACCCTGGGGCTGAGAGCCAGGGGGAGACTGAGGATTTCCCAGGGGGATACCTGAGGGCTGATTAATCGTCCTCTGCGATTGCCCTACAGGATTGGTTCTTTTAAATCGTATCGGGGCACTCGTATAACTGACCGAACTACTACGGGGAATAGTTCCACGAGTGGAAGTAGTCGTTATAGTAACTAAGGGTAGAGAATATAGACCACCGTATAGCGACAAGATTGTCGCCATACGGTGGTACTGTGAGGAGGAGGGGGGGGGTCATTTCTGCCCCTTTTCGTTCTTCTCTCTCTAGGACGTGCCGTACCTTAGGGGGAAAATATGGTTGGGGAAGGAGGTGGGGGGCATAACCATTGTAACGCCCCCCCCCTCGTTGTGGCGGGAGATTTAGTTGATTATTAAGGTGATGGCGCGAAATTTGAATTTATTTTTAGTGTATTGGTATGACGTCACGTGACTTGGTGACGACATTCAGTGTCCATAATGTTATTATTTGGTGTATCTTTAGGATATTGTATGCGTTTAGGGTATGATTTATTGGTAATTCTATAGGTTCTGTGGGCGCTTACTGCACATAACCTTCTAGTATTGCATTACTGTGTATGATTTTAACGTTTCTCCTGGTATGTTTATGTTATACTAAAGAACTAGATTAGGTTTACGTGGTTTATTGAAAATTAAGCAGCGACTAAGTTCTACAGTAAGGGTGTATGTTTTGTATTGTTATTATCAGGTGTATCTTTAGGATATTGTGTACATTTATGGTATGATTTAATGGTAATTCTACGGATTCAGTAGGCTCTTTCTAAACACACCCTTCCCGTAATGTTGTTCTTTGTACGGTTTTAAGGTCTCTACATGTAGGCTTATGTCATACTAAAGAACTAGTTTTAATTGAGATATGTTTACATTGCAAAAGGGTACAAATTAAGTTACTACACGGTACTACAGTAGGGTGTTATAGTTAGTAAACGAGATACATGGGTTAGAACAACAGTACATTTTAACAACATAAAAGACGAATTACGACAGTTTTTACACATTTTAGTATTTGGTAAGTAGTTAAAATGAAACAGTACTGCTAAAAAAACTCAGAACATAAGGATTACATTAGCTTTAATACGAATCTGGAGAATAAGTACAATTAATGGAGTTTAAATGCGAAATATTACTAAATAACATGAGAAAATACGATTTACATAGAATACATGGCAAACAAGCACAATTAGGTCGTTATTAAATTAAATCTTGTTTAAGAATTATATATTTTACTACGCGCTAAAATATTGATATACAGTTAAAATGCGCAATCGTTACTAAAAACATCATCAAAAAGCAAGAATTACACTGATTTTGATAACAAACAAATTCACTAAAATGCAAAATTAATACTACTTCAAAAAAATGGTAGTACAAGATGATTAAATACATAGACATTTACCATCCTAGAAAATAGATCAATATTACTGCATGCGAGATTATTAAGTACATATATACCCATGTACCTTCATAGAAAATATAGCAATACTACTTTTAATAGGATTTAAAAGCTACAATGGTTATTATACGATTATAGTACAAATATTAGGCTAGTTATTAAGCTATTCCCAGGATTGTCGAAAAAATATATTTTTCTATACACGCTAAAATAATGATATACGAGCACGGATAAAAATATTGAAATATTACTAAAAAACGTTATAATTATCATCAAAAAATAAAAAATACACTTATACAAAACAATTCAATACTACTAGACTAAAGTGTTAATATATACTAATTAAAAAAAAAAAGCTTATTAAATGCAAAAATATTACCAAAAACGCTGCGTATTCGTTAAAATATTGTTACATGTTAATAGTTGAAATACGTTAATATTACTATAAATAATACTTGAGTTACTAATTAAAATACTGATACTGGGTATCTAAAATATATACAAGTAACTTATGTCAAAAATGTCAAAGATTCTATTTAATATAACCGTATGGGGTAGTTTTATAATCAGATATTATTCGAACTTTATCCACTACGACCTGATATGTTTTGGTCTGGTTGAGCGTGATCAGAGTGTGATCTTGCAGACGTCTGATTTGTGGGCCAATAGGGACTTGAACCGAGTTCATTAGAGGTTCACCTTCATTGTTTACTCCCAGTAGTTTCTTCATTGTTTCGAAATTTATATAATTTTCTGTAGAGGCGTTTAAATAAAATCCTTTAACTTTGATAATGTTAGTTTTAGCGCCTGTTTTAGGATCTAGAATGTCCATAGAATAGTTCTTTGGTCCAGCACTCCCCCATTCACAAATATAAGCGTCTTGCCCATAAGGTTCTAATTCATTTTTAAGTTGCCCCAAATAATCGCCTGTGGGTAGCAAATGAGCGCCGTCTGGCGAGAGGTACACTAAACTGTCAGTGTCATAGTAAAAACAAAGGTCACCGACCTTTTCAAGATGCTTTAATAAATGTAATCGCGCCATAGATGTTGTGTAACAAGCGATAACTACGTTTGTGTGTTTGTGCACCAGCTCGTTTTCTAGGATGTGTTCGTATTTTACAAGTACTGTGCTTTCGTTAATTGTTAATAAACTTTTAACCTCCAAGTCTGGATTTAATATTAGTGCGTATAATTTGTGGGCATCTTTGATCAATTCGGTAGAGATGTGTCTTGTTTTCTGGCCGAATTTACCCCAAAAGAGTTAAGCATAAGTTTGCTAAGGCATCTGAGACCTTCATTTTTCTCTACTTTCGTGATATCGAGTTCTACACCCTCTTCGTCTTTGAAGTTTTTGATATATTCCTCTTTGTCTTCTTGAGTCTGGCAATCTGCAGGGAAGCCACTAGCTTGGGCTTTATACTCTAAAAAGGTATTAACGTAATCTTTAAACAGTCCTCCCTGTTTTGTTTTGGGATCGTATTGCGTCACTTTGTATGACCAAGCCTCGTACATTCGCGTGATTTTGTAGCCATTCTCTACTGCATGACGTAACTCGTCGACTACCCATGTGCCTCGCAATTCTCTTTGTTCTGTAGTATGGTCGCAATCACCTTGAAATTGGGTTTTGCAGCAGGTGTAACATAGTGGAAATGTTAATTTCCCATTAATACGAGCAGGTAAAACTGGATGAATCAGGTTTTGAGCCGGTAAGACGTCACACAAACGAAAATATGTCAGGAAAATCGTCTAATATGATTTCAGGATGTCCTATAGGTATCTTGGTGGTTTTGTTAATGAAAGGGTATAAACTTGTGAAATCGACGTAATGAATACGCTCCGATCCTGTTGTTTTATGGTATAGTTTTGTTGCGCAACATCGCCCCCCGAAGAATGCATCACGGGGGTCTAATCTTTTTACTATTTTAGGCTTAATGTCATTACATTTTAAAAACTCTATTATTTCTGGTTTATTTACTTTTTCCTTCTGCCAGTCACACTCCCATTTGACATTTACTGTATAACTAAGGGATTCTAATGTGGCTAGCACGTTCATGCTTCTAAAATATCTGGAATTCAAAGTCTGTGCAGGATCTCCGTGCAAAGCCTTGTTTCTGTTTAAGGGAAAGTGTATTTTACACCCATGATAGAAACACCCCCAGTATTCGAATATTTCCTTGTTGATTTCACAAAATCCGTCTACTTTGAGTTTTTGTATTCTGGTTTCTTTACCTCTAAAGGAGGATTGGATAGATATATTTCGTTTGTGCGCGGTCCACTCCAGCTATTCTATAGCCCCTATTGACTGATTTTCGCTAAGCCTATAATAATTAGCGGGTATGATTCCTATAGTATCAGGTTTAAGATAATTCCTGCGAAATACGTAAGAGCAAATGCCAGGAAGAGTAATTGCGCCGCAATTAAATGGATCTACACCCGTTACTTTAAAGAGTAGGGTACGAAAAGTTATACATCCAAGGAATAGTAAAACCGTATCCTTCTCGCAATAATAATTGAGTTCCTTCAAGAAGTCGAAACCTGTACCTTTACTATCTTCGGTGCTATGCCATTTTAAGAAGGTATCTAAATTTTCCTTGTAAAATATTGACAACCATATGCTTCGGTAGGGGGCAGATTAGTTTCTATAACATAGTTGGTTTCATCCTGTCTATTTACATCGAAATTGTGTTCTACGACATTGAATAAAAAATGTGGAAAATACCCTTTGACTACGTCTGTTATACCAAAAGTAGCGGGAAACTTTGCTAAAGCTACAGGGATGAAATTATAAGAATCCAGAAATAGCAAGTTAAACAATTTCATTTCTAAAATTCGAGTTCCGTTAATTTTCAAAGACGGAACGAATTTTTCATCTCGATTAATGATTTCTCTAATTAGTAATTGATTATCATAATTACTGCCAAAATGTGACAGTATGATGACGTTCTTAACGGCATGCAATTGCATTAAATAATCTAAAAATAAAGATATAGGATTACCACCTGAAAATTGTTGTTTACGCTTACCAATCTGACTACACATAATACAATTGAAATTTAGGGATGTTTCATCTATACAAAACTCACACACGGTTATACTGACTAACAGGATAGCCTGGTGTTCGTAGGCTCCTAACTTTTCCTGACACACCTTCGTTTGTACGCATTCTACGTCAAAGAAAATATACATAAGGTTGGGCAGATTAGGTCTAGGCTTTTTAACGGATAGCACTTTCCGAGGTTTATCTTGGATAACCTGAATATAACACAAGTGATTGCTCGGCTGATATTTCTTGCACACCTGACAAAATATCTCCCCACACGTATGCACCTCAGTTCTTCGGGAAAAATAAATAATATTTAAGCAGTCTTTACAGTGAAAAAGACGCTCACATAGCGGCTTTTTACTGCTGGAAGATGCTAAGTGGCTTTGATAGCAATCGTCGCCTAAGAACTTTCGTAAACAAGATTCACAAGCTATCTTGGGGCCTTGACAGATAGTGGGTCTCATGCAACTAAAACAAAAGTCATTACATTTATGGGACTGTATTCGCCAATAAGGGATAAGGCACTTTTCACAGAATCGGTCATGATTGAAAAGTGGTCGTAATTTCGTAATAACGTTATAATGGTTATTTTCGTTTAATAAAAAGAGGCGGGGCCTAGTATCATCGGGATCGTTTTCACCTAAAATCAAGATAGGAACGCTATTTTCGAATTTGTAGACGAAAATCGAATATTGATTTAAATAAATTTTGAACTTTTGAAAAGACTCGGCTGTCCCACACTCACTAGCCCTTACTCCTGCCTTAAGACATAGTTCTAAAGCAGCTTCTTTCTGCATTTTGTTCTCATCTCTAGATTGAGATATTGATTTGTAATGTGTCTTTAGAGTCATGTCTTCGGTTGTATCATCAGCATAAGTTCTATGAGAAACAGCTACACAAAGGGCTCTAGCTTGACAGAGATAATCTGAATTGGCTATACGTACAATACCTCGTCTATCTTTACAGAATAGATTAAAAGGTTTAATCCCTCGGGGCAAAGTGAGGGTCTTGCCCTCAGGCAATCGTACAATGCTAAAAATCATTTTAACTGGACCTACGAAAAATGCCTCCATTTCGTCATCATAGAGCGTAACACTAAGCTGGTCGAAAAGAATACTGGGGTCAACTTGATCTGATCTTCTAAACGATAATTCTAGTTCGGACCTACAAATATTCGCCGCACTCTTTAAAGTAATTTGGACGTAGTCTGTAGGTCTATACCTACTAAGAACGCATTTGGTTACGGTACAAATACTAGCGACAGGATCTTCAGTAACTCTAAGAACAATCTCTCGGCCATACATGTTAAAATGTTTGTAAAATCTCTCACTCTGACCTATTATCTCGCAAGAGGGTAGGTTCTCAATAGGTGTGGGCTGGTCCGTTTCTCCTCCTCCCCATTGTACGTCGATATCATCGTCAAAAATCGTCTCTTCAGAACCGTTCTCCCTCGGTAAGGTATCGTTCAATAGTGTCTCCTCTGCGTGTGGTCCTTGATCTTTTCCGTCTAAAAATGCGGCTATCTCTTTGTCATATTGCGAGCTGTTGAAGTCGGCGATTTGAGCTTCTTCGTGTATAACCAGCTCAATTGCTTCTTGTCGTTTCGCTAGGCGATCTACGTATTCGGTTCTTAAGGGGCTAGGAATTAGATTCCTTAGGTTTTCCAATTCTTCTAGGGTATTACAGTCCTCTGGTGCTCGAGCAACTGTTTTCATATACTCGAGTAAGTCGAGGCAAGCTTGAATGACATTTAAGTCACCCTGTACTACGAGTTGTGGTAGAGTCTGCGGTCCGTACACCGGATCTAGTCGCAGATAGGTGCATAGGAAGAAATAAAACTCATATATTATACGTAACGGCCAGGGTCTATTTATAGTCAGTTCGTTCAAAGTTGTACGGAGAGTTTCAAGATCCATGTTTAGCTTTCGGTGTTTGAAGATCGACTGTGTATTTTGATCATTTCCTCGGCCCCTTTTATACTAAATTTCTTAATAGACAAGCCCACATTCCTCAATCGTTTAACAATAGCCTGATTTATTGCTTAGCAGACACCAGATGTTTTCTCACAATGCATTTCTGACACAAGCCTGTTAATATTTTACCGATTTTATAATAAAATAAAACGCTGGATTTGCTTTTTTGTCAAATAAATTAACAACAAAAGAGCGGCCTCTAAATAGAATTTTGTTATAAACACTGCAAATAAGGGACGATTTTATTGGCGTAATAAATAAAAAAACATGGTGTGTAAAAAAGTTTCTAGTGATTCTCAATTGTGAAAATATCCTTTGGCATCTTCACGTCTGATAAATAATAACGCTCCGAATTTCTCTAACAGGTCATAAAAACCATTGTACATTTTTCCAAAAAAATGCTACCTTAAGCTAACGAAATTTCTTAATAGACACGCCCACATTCCTCAATCATTTAACAACAGCATGATTTATTGCTTGATCTTATCAGTCACCAGATGTTTTCTAACTGTGCATTTTTGACACACAATTGTCAACAGTTTACCATTTTTATAACAAAAGATTTGCTTTATGTCAAATAAAATGTCAACAAAAGAGTGGGATATAAATAGATTTTTCTTACAAACACCGCAAATAAGGGACAATACTTGTAATAAATCAATTAAAAAACATGGTGTGTCTAGAGATTCTCAAATCTGATAATATCCTTTGTTATCTTCAAGTCTGTTAAATAACAACATTCCGAATTTCTCTGACAGGTCATAAAACCATTGTACCAGGAGTTCATAATAACCCCCCCTCATGATTGTACATATTTCAAAATGTTACTTTCAACTCTACCTTAAGCTAACCTATGACCCTATAGTTTCCCACGGTCATGAATAACACTATGAATGTGGAGGAGAGAAGTCAGCCTACACAATTAAAAAAGCATTAAATCCCCAAAATAAATTCCGTTCATAACAATGCAATAGCACGGGTCAACCACCTCCTAAAGACATTGCCTGAACATGTTCACGGAATAGGTAATAAAATATTTCATTAACCAGCTAGCAACTAGACATTTAAATATAACGTATTTAATTCCTTAAGAGGCTAAATTACTAAACTTTTTAAGAAGAGACAGTGGCCACTGAGCTAGTATTCGTTATGAAAAGGTTTATCAAAGGAATGAAATTCTCAAAACAAGTCGAATAGCAAACATTAGGCGTCTTTCGCATGGATTAGAACAAAAGACCTTTCCTTTCTCAACCGATGTGTATACAAAACTCGTATAACAAAAGGCGTAAATGTGTATAATAATTGAGATTGATTGGGATGATTTCAGAGTACAAAGATAATTTTAGCTACTGGCTAGTGTAGTGATAGACTGTACATTTTACTGTTCTAAAGTGATTACGCGTAATATTTAAGGCCCTTGACAGTGCTAAAATTAATACGCTTAATCCGTAAACGGAAAACATGAAGCGCCTACAAAGTTGAAAGGGGTGGTGAGGTTTCAAATGTATGAGTTCTGACCAAGAAACTCTGAAGTACGGAAGCGGTAATTCCTTAATAGTGGCCACAAAAAAATCAAGCATTTGGACATTTGGGGTTAAATGTACAAATTTACCCATCACCCTCATTTTCGTTTTGAAAAGATCTCTTGCTCTTTTTAAACAGTCAGTAGAACATTTCAAATATTCAAATTTGATCTCTCAACACGTACTCCCTTTTAAAAAATTAATTTCATGACAAAATATTTTCGGAAAATCTATTTTTAATCGTGTTTTTAACAATAAAAACTTTGTTTTTTTCTAAATTTTAGGACTCTTGATCTTCACGTTTGACTTCGCAGTACGTGTTCGTGGTCCATTAGTCTAGAGGTATGATACTCGCATTGGATGCGAGTGGTACCGGGTTCAAATCCCGAAGGGTCCAGTCTTACAGCTTTATATTAGGCCTATAAATTTAGGAGTTTTCGATTTTGGTGTTTTTCTTCTCAATACGTTTTCGTGGTCGGTTGGTCTAGGTGTATAATACTCGCTTTGGGTTCAAGTTGTCCTGGTTCTAATTCCACACGGACAATTTCTGACACCTTGAAATTCTGAATTTTAGGAGTTCTTGCTTTTTACAAACAGTCAGTAGAATATTTCACATATTCAATATTATTCTTTCATCACGTACTTTCTTCAAAATAATATCTTAAAATAATTTCGGAAAATGTAATTTGCTCTTGAAAAACCGTAAATATGTAATTTTTTCAATTAATTTGGAGGGAATAAATCGACTAACAATTAAATGAGTTGATTTAATTAAAGAGTGATTAAGGATTAAATTAATATAATCAAAGAAAAATTGATACATCGGAACTTCAGTCAATTGATAAACGTCACTCTCATCGTTTGTTTTTTTCAGTCTTGGTCAAAACCAAGACCTTTTTTCAATCAGGTAGGCTGTGAAAATAAGTGTCCTGCGCTAGCAGCAGTAGTGGCTTAAATGGAGAGCCGCGATATATAATATTTAGACTAATAGAACTGGAATGGTGATTTTAAACATGTTTAAAACTAGTTTTTTTTTCTGTTTTTTTCTACTTCTTTAAAAAACAGTTTAAAACAACAAATGGTGTTTTAAACAATAAAAAACGCAACTTTTGTTTTTTTTAAAAAAAAAACTTAATTTTTGCCAACCCTGGCCAAAAGTGGTCTACTCTTTGAACTGATAGAATTTCTGAGTGGCATTAAACCCGAGACTTCCCCGTAAGTCAACTGAAACTTTTAGTTTATTATACTATATGGTCAAAAGAACTAGTCCTTATTTGTCTTTTACATAAGTCACTTAATAATTATTAAATAAAAAGTAAGAAAATGAAGCGAGTTAAAGAAAGTGGTGCAGCCTTAAGGAAAAAGAGAAAGGCTAAGGAGGAAGAATTAAAAAGTAATAAAGGTGCACTATTTAAATATATAAGTCGCGAAAGCGGCGAAACGTCAAGTGGAACTGCTCCAGATACTGTTGTTGTTTCGCCTGTTCCTGATAATGAAGCAATATGCGAAGAGCCCAAAGCCGAATCATCGTCAGGGTCAAATGATTCTTCAACATCAAGCGACGAGCCGTGTAACATACTAAAAATTCCAGCAACTATCACTGACTTAAGGGATGTTCGTCTTTGGCCAATTAAAATTAACGTTGATACACGAGTTTTATTGGAATGACAAGGTTCATCTGTGGTTCAACATCCAGATTTTAATTTTGGTGAAGTCATTCGTGAAGGTGCGTCATTGAACGGACAATATAGAAAGCTTTCACGTGATTGGTTTTTCGAGTGTTACCAAATAAAGAGAAAATGCTGAGGTCGTGGTTGGTGTACTCTCCATCTAAGAGAGTTCTTTATTGCTTTTGTTGTGAACTTTTTTGGACAAAAGTCATTCAAAATTTGATTCTTCGGATGGGTTCACAACGTGGTGGATACTTAATCCTAAAATTGGCGATCATGAAAATAGTGTCACCCATATTCGATGTTTCACACAATGGAAGGAATTGGAAATTCGACTTTGAACAGGAGAAACGATTGATAAAAAGAAGCAAGAAAAAAATGCAAACAGAAGTACAGAAGTGGAGGGCGACACTTTCAAGACTGTTAGATATCATTCGTTTCCTCGCTAAACAAAATTTGCTTTACGAGGCTACCGAGAAGTAATGAATGTAGATGAAGCTCAATCATCATCGGGAAATAAAGGAAATTTTTTGTAAGTAGTCCATTTGTTGACGAAGTACGACCCAGTGCTACGTGAACATATTCTGAGAATCAATCTGGGGAAAAAGTATGCCAAATCTTATTTCAATTTGTCGCCAACAATTCAAAACGAATTCATCGAAATTTTGGGAGAACAAGTAAAAAGCAAAGTTATCGAACAAGTTAAGGAAGCCAAGTATTTTTCAATGATGTTCGACAGCACCCCTGATACTTCTCATATGGATCAAACGAGCCAAGTTTTACGCTATGTCATGATTGTTGGAAATGAAGTTAAGGTAATGATTTTGCAAAAACTACAAAAAACTGAATTGATATTCAAAATTGTAGAGGAAAAGCATACGATAATGCAGCTGTCATGGCTGGTCAACATACTGGCGTTCAAAAACATATCAAGGAAATTAATGGAAAAGCTGAATTTGTCGCGTGTACAAATCACTCGCTGAATTTGGCGGGTGTTCACGCGGCTTCTGTAGCTGTGGATTCTGTTACCTTTTTTTGAACCTTAGAGCGTGTTTACACTTATTTTTCTTCCTCAAATCATCGCTGGGATATTCTGATTTCAACCACTGGACAAAGTGTAAAACGTATTGTAGAAACTCTATGGACTGCGCGGGGAGATGCAGTGAGTGTTGTTAAGAATAACTACACGAAAATTTAACTGCTTTAGAAAGTTTAACTGGTGAAGTAGAAAATAACCTTACCCGAATATCACTTGCAGAACTCTATAAGAATAATCTTCTGAAAACAATGTTTCAGATCAGTAAAGGGAAAACTCCAGCCAACATAAACGACATTTTTTTATTAAGAAAACGGAAATATACATAATTATTCAACCAGATCTAGTGACAATAATTTCCATGTGGAAGAACAAGTATTACGTAAAAAAGTGAAAATTTTCGTGGTATAGCGTTATGGAATAAGTTACCCCAATATTTAAAAGATATGGACTCAAAAAGCAAATTCAAAACAGAGTTGGCTAAAGTTTTAAAAAACTAATTTTATATTTTATTTTTCTCTGGCGTGCTGCTTGTCTCATTACAATCGTTTTCGTTTTTGTGCTTTCTTGGCGTGTGGGCCCCTCTCCTTGTAGAAATTAAAGACACACAGTCATACCTCCAAACCAAACTATTGAATATCGAGCAATGTAACACTAAAGTCGGGGCTTTAAAAGCATTTTAACTGATAAAAGGGAAGAATTAATAAACAATGCAGTAAGATATGCCAAAGAAATTTGTGAATGGACGAAGCTTAATTTTACTTATTAAGAAACATTTTACACTTAAGAAAGAAATTTACCAAATTTGGAAAACTACTAAAAGAAAACTATTAGCGATCCTTGTGAATGAACAAATCTTAATTTTGCTTATAAGGAAAAATTTTACAATTAAGAAAGAATAGCATTTATAGCAATGCTTTTGTAGCCTGTGTAGGTTCCGTTAGTTAAGAGACTAGTTCCGGCGGAAAGGGTTGCGAACTGAAAAGCAAGCATCGAGACTAACAACGGAGCGACCGCGCAGACTTTAGTTTCCCTGCTGTGGCTAAATTTGAGAGGTTTTAGCTGACTGAAAGCCGTGCGGTTCTAGCGAATTGAAGATCAACAAAAGAGAGTTTCCTACAGAGGAATTCAAATATTTGCAAGGAAAAATTTAAACCGCTTTCAATTTTTTTCTTCAGTTCGCTAGAGGCCGCCCTGCACGGCTTTTATTCAGCTAGAACTCTCACAACTTTCGCTCGAAAAATCTGAGAGGTCTCTCCATTGTTTGTTTCTAAGCTCAGTTAGCTAGAATCCATTTCGCTGGAACACTGCTGGAGTCAGCATACTGAGCCTTTAAATTACAGTTTGAGCAAGAACTCACGAGTTTTCCACCATCGGGTGTGTAGTAATACACATCTCCCTTTAGTTTTCCTTTCAACTATTTCGCGGCAATAATCTTTATATAACGATAAAGAAGCGTTTAGTTAACGTTAAGAAGTTAGGATAGATTAGTTTACGTTCTTACTATGTTTAAACGGCTCTTGAAAAAGAGGATCTGTTTTTCGAAATAAAAAATTGGTTTTGACTTGTAAACGAATCGTGTAACAAGAAAGCGAGTTTTACTTACATTGCTCTTCAAGTGTGGGGGCCATTATTACTGAAATGAAAGGGAAAGTAAAATGAACACTTAGAAGGATCTAAGTCGAAAAAAACTACAAATATATCATTCAAAGCCGAATCTAGTTTGCCTTTCTCTAAATTTCTACCCGAATAGAATTCCTTTCAAGCACATTGGCCGGAAGTTAGTCCTTCCAATGCTTGGAGATTAAAAGAAATACCCGATTTCCATAATAAACTTATATCCTTGAAAACAACTCTAAACTAAATGAAAAAAAATCAGGCAACATAACATTATCCCTTAAAATAACGGCCTTTTTCTGAAAATAAAAGAATATGTCAAAAAAATCTCTTATTTAAAATTAATTACCATTCATAGAGAGCTTTTAGATGGGATAGTTGTACGTCACACCCTCCCAAGTCTTATCGCTGTTCTGGTAGCCAAATTGGGTGGTCTCAGCTTCATTCCCGCTTTAAACCCACCGATATGGCAGCGTAAATTATGTCACGAGACTCAGCTCCTCCTCCAACTGAAAGCTCTCTATTACTGAACGCGCGAGGGATTGGTACAATATTATTTTTTAACACCCCGTGTTCTAATTAGTCAGAAACCAGTTTTGGTTGGGTTAGCTAGATAAAGTAAAATCCCTCCGATAAGCTTGTAAAGAATGATTCTTGCCTATTTCCACGTGCGTTTTGTTGAAATTTGAGTGAAGGAAGTTAATAAACGTGGGGAATTGAAATTATTGTACTTTTTAGACCACTTGTCACTGTCCCTATTTACCCCAGATGTACATTATTTATTATTAGTGAGTAGGGGGGCTCGCGCCCTAGCACCGATGCCACAGGCATATTGTGCACCCTCGTGTTCAGGCCTTGAATAGACCCGTGGCCAAAGCGTAGCGAAGAACTCCACCGTAATAGAGGAGACCCGCGAGGGTTCCAAAGTGTGTGAATCAAAATATTCTAGTCTAAGCGAGGCGAAGCAGTCGCACTCGCAAAGTACTTGAGCGGATGTTTCTTCCTTCTCCTGACACGACCTACAAAGAGGGTCGTCGGCAAAACCCATCAGATGGAGGTGCCTATTAAAGGCAAGCGCACACCTATCGCATGCTCAATTGCTCATACGTCCGTTGGAATTTCGGAAATCCGAATGCTCCGAATTTAGTGTGCGCAGTTGAAGAAAACTATCCGATGCGTGCGATTCGTGCGGTCCGTCCGATGACGTTACGTGTGCGCTAGCCTTAAGCCGACAGTGCCTGGTCAGAAGACCGGTGGCCAGCCTAATATCCCATCTTCTAAGCGAAATTAGGTCTCTAGCACGAGACCTGCAGGGACCATTGACAAACAGTTTTGCATGTCTCTGGCCCTCCATGTTATGCCAGAGCTGGTTTTGTATGACAGTCAACCTGTCATGCAGACACCGTTTGACGTGCCTGTAGGGGATGGGGACGACCGGCTCCGGCCCAAGGGCTTGGCCTCCGCACCCCTTTTCGCAAATCTATCGGCTTGCTCATTGCCATGATATCCACTATGCCCTGGCACCGAGTACAAAAGAACCCTGTTGCAGGATGCTAGTCGCGCTAGCAGATCAAGGCAGCTGCGCACAAGTTGAGAGGTAATCTGACACTGGTTCAGCGCGTTCAGGGCGGCCTGACTGTCAGAATAAATTCTCACAGTCCGTCCGGTATACCCTTTGTTAATACAGTAATCAGCGCAATAACAGATCGCGGCAATTTCCGCCTGGAACACACTAGCGAAGGTGCCCAGGCAAGCAGAAAAGCCGACCCTTGTGGTTTGGCAGTAATAGCCGGTGCCAGCGCCGGAATCAGTCTTGGAACCATCGGTGAACCAAATAGTTTCACCCCCAGTGCCAAGAAACAGTAGGTTAGTCCACTCTGCCCGACTGCGGAAGTGGATGCTGAATGGCTTAGTGAAATCAAAACTGGTGACGGTTTTGTCAGAGCACATCGTTAACGATGGCTCAAGTGCGGCGTACTCCCGAAAGAGCTTCCAAAGTCTTGGAACCCAGCAGCCACTAATGTTGAGCCTGTAGGCCCCCATGACAGCCTCCTCCTCAATGAAGAGATGAAGAGGAAGCATGTGGAGGAGCACCTCCAGGGAAGCAGTTGGGGTCGATCTCATGGCCCTCGTAACACCAATGCAGGCAAGCCTTTGAAGCTTGCAAAGGGCAGCCTGCACCGTCTTAAGCCGGGCCCTTGTCCACCAGACAAGTGCCCCGTAAGATAGTATGGGTCTGATGATCCCAGTATAGAGCCAGTATACATCCTTGGGGTTGAGGCCCCAAGTCTGGCCGACAGAGCTCCTGGTCCTCCAGAAGAGCATCTTGACCTTCTTAATACACCGATCAAGATGCGGCTTCCATGTGAGACTGCAATCAAAGGTCACCCCCAGGTATTTCACCTCGGAGGACTTTGTCAGGACCTGGACAAAGAAAGAGATATCATTGAACAGATCCTTAGTATTCTTCCTCGTAAAAGGAACAAGGACAGTTTTATCAGGATTAACGGTGAGGTTAACCGCCTGACACCATTGCTCCACGCTAGAGAGAGTAGATCTCATAAGCGCGGTAACATTATCGGGGAACTTCCCGGTAAAGACTATCGCTACATCGTCCGCATACCCGAAGCAGCTACAGCCCCCAGCACCCCCGAGCCTCCCCAAGAGTTCGTCCACCACCAGGCACCACAACAGGGGGAGAGCACTCCACCCTGAGGGCAGCCCCTGCTGGTAGTCACCCCTAGAGAGTCCCCAAGGAGGGACGCCGACACCTCGCGGTCGGTAAGCATGGAGCGGCCAAGAGTGTCGCTGTTGCCAAATCTCTTAACAGCTTCAGTAATAACCGAGCTAGGGACCTTGTCAAAGGCCCCCTCAATATCGAGGAAGACGGCCAGTGAAATTTCCTGAAACTCGAATGCCCTATCCAGGCAATTCGTAAGGCCGTGAAGGGCCGTCTCAGTGGATTTGCCTTTTTGGTAAGCAAATTGTGAAGAAGAGAGAGGAGTTACCGAAAGTACCTCTTCTCTAATGTACCTGTCCACCAGCTTCTCCAGAATTTTGAGGAAGAAAGAGGTCAGGCATATGGGCCTAAATGCCTTCGCCTCGAGATAGGAAGCCTTCCCGGGCTTGGAAATAAAGATGACCCTAGAGCGTTTTCAGTCACGAGGTATGTGACCGAGAGCAATAGAGAGTCTGTAAATCTTGCATAGCGGAGAGGCGATGTGGTCTAAGCCCTCCTGCAAAAGCAGAGGGAAGACCCCATCGGGACCCGGAGACTTGTAGGGCTCAAAACAGTTGACAGCCCACCGAAGCTTGGGAATCGTGACAACCTGTCTGGCCACAAGCCAGTCTTCCCTCTTAGCCCTGTGCAGGACAGGGTAGAGAGAGTGGAGGTTTGTTGGATTGATAAAAGTAGTCAGGAAAATGGACCCCCAGCATATGCTTAAGAGTCTCAGCCCCAAACTTAGTGTACACACCCTCCTGCAACTAAATAGTATTAAGTCGATGTGTGTTATCGTGCGCTAGCATCTTCATGACCCTAGCCGTGGCAGGGAAATTGGAGACTTGCTCACAGAAGGTCCGCCAGGAGTCCTTAGCAGCTCTAAAGGCCCTGTTGTAGGTATTAAGGGACTGCCTATATCCAGTCCAGTCACCCGTGCGCTTGGCTTTGTTAAAGAGCCTGCGCGTATATTTCCGAAGCCGGCTGAGATCCGCGTTCCACCAAGGGACAAGCCTCGAGCGGTTAACGGTCTTGAGTGGGCAGTTACGGTGAAACGACTCAATGAAGAAGCACTGCAAGTCACCAGCAGCCCCATCAAGATCCTTAGGTGAAGGAAGTTTAGGGGTGTGACCATCTCCGTAGCGTAGGATTAGGTCTTCCCTATAGCCGGCCCAATTGGTCCGTTTTGGATTGCGTATCTCCGTCCCCACCGGGATAGAGGTGGTCGCGACATTGAAACAGATGTGCCTATGATCCAACAGAGACGGCTCATTAGACACGGAAGACGCTAGGTTTTCTGTGGCTAGCGTGAGGTCAATTACCTCTCTTCTATTAGAAGTAACAAAAGTCGGTTCATTGTTTAGATTGAGAATATAGAGTTTACAACCAACTAAATATTCTAGTAGATCATCTCTCCTGTTGCAGTCAGAACTGCCCCACGTGATGTTAAGAGCATTGGCGTCGCATCCAATGATTAGTTTGTCCCCTCTCTTCTCGCATTGATTGACCAAATTGATCACCTCAATTGTCGGGAGAGAGTCCGCCTCGTGGGCAAAATGTGCACAGGCAGCCGTGAGAGTCAACTTAGCACGCCCAGTGGCCAGGACTAACTTCACGGTCGCCGTGTCCTGGGACGTGTACAGCGGTAGAGAGATACAGCGAAGATCCCTCCGATAACACGCCGAGAATACACGCCCTAGGTCTAGCAGCAGTATGGTCATAAAAGAGTGACCCCGCCGCGTCAAGACAGAGGATTTTGCCATAGCAAATCCTGGGTTCTTTTATGAGGGCCAAATCAAGACCCTCTATACCAAACCTCCTACAGAGTACCGCAAAGGCCGCCTTACTATGGTGCAGATTAATTTGAATCGCACGTAGCGTCCCCATGATCCCTAAGAGAGGGGTTCAGAAGGGACTTAGCTACACCTCATCAGTCCCGAGAGGGCCAGTAGTACCTCCCCCCAACAGGCAAGCTCCCAGTCCGAAGATGCTTACCCTCATCAGGAGCACTAGAGGACTCATCGGCCGGACCCCGAAGGGTCCCATCCGATTCTTCCAGTAGGGTGGACTCATCCATGGAAGAACAGACTTCGGAATGAGCCCCCCTCTCCCTTTGCGCCTAGAGCGACACCAGCGAGCTCCACAGCGAAAGCCCCCCTCTCGCTAGTCCCACCCCTTCCGCAGACTCGGCTGCAGTGGTTTTAGTGGTTTCCGTGTTCTGAAGGATCCCTTGTCCACTCCAGTAAAGCCCACGAAACGAACATTTTTAATGGCTTCCAATGAGGAACCATCAACGAACAGAACCCAGCACCGTACGTCCGGATACATTTCCAACGTTCGGTGGCAAAACCATCGTTAAGGGCCTTTAGGCGCCGAAACAGCAACGCTGGCTCTTTGGTGATCTGGTCCCTGGTGCGGAACATTACCTTAAACGGCTTGGGGAGTTTGGTAGCTCTAATTACTAAGAGCGCCGCATCCCACACCACCGAGTTGGTTAAGTTTTCCTGAAACTATTGCTCAGTAAACGCATCATCACAGGAGTACGTTAGGGTCCAGGCCGTCAGGCTCAAATTCGCTAGGCGCGGTAGAGGGCTCCCCGAAGGTATCCCGTCTAGCGCCCCTAGAACTACCTTCTGGATTGGGCCCACATCTTCCTCCGTGATGACCTCAGTCGGATATCCATTTTTGACAATGACTATCTTTTCTGAGCTGGCGGCATCCCTATAGGACTTAGTCCTTTTGGCCGCCGCCTGCGAGTTGCCAGCACCCATTTTGCCTGCCACGCATCGCCAACATCTTCGTCGCCCACTACCGCATCGCCAACATCTTCTTCGCCCGCTACCGCATCGCCAACATCTTCTTCGCCCGCTACCGCATCGCCAACATCTTCTTCGCCCGCTACCGCATCGCCAACATCTTCTTCGCCCGCTACCGCATCGCCAACATCTTCTTCGCCCGCTACCGCACCGCCAACATCTTCTTCGCCCGCTACCACATCGCCAACATCTTCTTCGCCCGCTACCGCATCGCCAACATCTTCTTCGCCCGCTACCGCATCGCCAACATCTTCTTCGCCCGCTACCGCATCGCCAACATCTTCTTCGCCCGCTACCGCATCGCCAACATCTTCTTCGCCCGCTACCGCATCGCCAACATCTTCTTCGCCCGCTACCGCATCGCCAACATCTTCTTCGCCCGCTACCGCATCGCCAACATCTTCTTCGCCCGCTACCGCATCGCCAACATCTTCTTCGCCCGCTACCGCATCGCCAACATCTTCTTCGCCCGCTACCGCATCGCCAACATCTTCTTCGCCCGCTACCGCATCGCCAACACCTTCTTCGCCCGCTACCGCATCGCCAACACCTTCTTCGCCCGCTACCGCATCGCCAACACCTTCTTCGCCCGCTACCGCATCGCCAACACCTTCTTCGCCCGCTACCGCATCGCCAACACCTTCTTCGCCCGCTACCGCATCGCCAACACCTTCTTCGCCCGCTACCGCATCGCCAACACCTTCTTCGCCCGCTACCGCATCGCCAACACCTTCTTCGCCCGCTACCGCATCGCCAACACCTTCTTCGCCCGCTACCGCATCGCCAACACCCATTTCGCCCGCCACCGCATCGCCAACATCCATTTCGCCCACCACCGCATCGCCAACACCCATTTCGCCCGCCACCGCATCGCCAGCACCCATTTTGCCTGCTACTGGACCGCCAACACCAGAAGTTTTGTTCTATAAGAGGTGGTTCCGACTCGGACACATTCTCATTTGTTTCAGTTTTCAATGTACATTGAACTTTAGCAAAATACTTAAATGTTACATAAAATTAAGAGGATATACAGTTGCAGATACATATTTTGCACGTCGCGCTCAAGAATGCTCTAAGAAGCCTTCGAAAATCCATGCAGATCTAGTTTTGTTCTATCAGAGTTGGTCCCGACTCGGACACACTCAACTATTTCAGTTTTCAATAAACATTGAACTTTTGGAAAATATTTGAATGTTATATAAAATTAAGAGGATACGCAATATTGCACGTTGCACTCAAGAATGGTCTTCGAAAATTTAATATCCGATAAAATTAAATAAGATAATAATTATTACAATGTCAATGTAAGAAATAAAAAACGGGTTTTCTCACTCCCGCGCGTAATGCGAAAGCATTATCCAAGTTCATTACAAAATATACTTTTTTTATACAATGTTACCCTCTTTGTTTTCTTCTAAAGCACAGAGCAATTGAATTGGTCGTCTGATCGAATTCCCATTACCTAATTTTAATATAAATGACCTAATTTTGTCGTCACGCCCTACTATTACATCTGTGACCCGTCCCAGCTTCCACATATGCTTTGGGGTCAAGTCTTCTTGTATGAGCATGACATCACCTAGTTTTATTTGAGTTTTATTTTTAGCTAAACTAATGTGGTGAGTGGTTCTAATCTGAAGTAAATATTCTTGTTTCCAGCGTTTACTTAAACGTTCCATCAGGGTTTGCCTATACCGTAATCTCCTTGCGAATTCTATGAGAGCGGTAGCTCTCTTAGATAAGACTTCATACTGCTCTTAATGTATAAGGAGGGTTTTTTGTTTTGATGTAGTTTTTTTTGTATTGTACTAATTGCTTCGAAAAACATCCACTGAACTACAAATCGGACCCTTAATATGTGGTTAAAATTTCAAAGAGATCCATTAATTAGTTTATTTTATAAAAAATAAAGTTGCTAAGGGTGGTTTTCATTTCCATAAAATTAATCACAGATTTTGACGAAAAACTGGAAATTTCCCATAGAAATAACATGGGAAATTTTCCAAAGTTACAAATTTTGTCCATACCCTTAAAAAAATAACTATACGTCAGATAGATTTGAAAACGGTCTTAAATGAAAGCCCCAGATCCATAGTTGGAGCTTATTTTTTTCATCAAGAAAAATTAAGTTTAAGTACTGTTTTTCATAGTTTTAATTACATGCTCTGACTTACGTGGTTTACCCTGAAACTATGGAACCTGCGACTTTTTAGCATGAGTTATGTAGTGTTTGAAGCGAGTTAGGTCGTTTTACCGCGGTTATAGTCAAATTCTTAGAACAAATAGCTAGCTTAATGGACATTTTTTCTTTTCTCTGCTTAGGTTAAAGCAATTTAAACTTGATTACCTTGTGGGTGCTTGTAGGTACTTGTGGGTACTTGAGGGTGCATGTAGGTAATTGTGGGTACTTGTGGGTGCTTGTAGGTACTTGTAGGTGCTTGTAGGTGCTTGTGGGTACTTGTAGGTGCTTGTGGGTACTTGAAGGTGCTTGTGGGTACTTGTAGGTGCTTGTGGGTACTTGTAGGTGCTTGTGGGTGCTTGTAGGTACTTGTAGGTACTTGTGGGTGCTTGTGGGTACTTGTAGGTGCTTGTTGGTGCTTGTGGGTACTTGTAGGTGCTTATGGGTACTTGTAGGTGCTTGTGGGTACTTGTGGGTGCTTGTGGGTGCTTGTAGGTGCTTGTGGGTGCTTGTAGGTACTTGTGGGTGCTTGTAGGTACTTGTGGGTGCTTGTAGGTACTTGTGGGTGCTTGTAGGTACTTGTGGGTGCTTGCCCCGGGTACTTGTGGATGCTTGCCCCGTGTACTTGTGGATGCTTGCCCCGGGTACTTGTGGGTGCTTGCCCCGGGTACTTGAGGGGGCTTGCCCCGGGTATTTGTGGGTGCTTGCCCCGGGTACTTGTGGGTGCTTGACCCGGGTACTTGTGGGTGCTTGCCCCGAGTACTTGTAAGTACTTGTGGGTGCTTGTATGTGCTTGTGGGTGTTTGTAGGTGCTTGTGGGTGTTTGTAGGTACTTGTGGGTGCTTGAAGGTACTTGTGGGTACTTGTGGGTGCTTGTAGGTACTTCTGGGTTCATGTAGGTACTTGTGGGTGTTTGTAAGTACTTGTAGGTGCTCGTAGGTACTTGTGGGTGCTTGCCCCGGGTACTTGTGGGTGCTTGCTACGGGTACTTGTGGGGGCTTGCCCCGGGTACTTGTGGGTGCTTGCCCCGGGTACTTGTGGGTGCTTGCCCCGGGTACTTGTGGGTGCTTGCCCCGGGTACTTGTGGGTGCTTGCCCCGGGTACTTGTGGGTGCTTGCCCCGAGTGCTTGTGGGTGCTTGTGGGTGCTTGTAGGTACTTGTGGGTGCTTGTAGATACTTGTGGGTGCTTGTAGATACTTGTGGGTGCTTGTAGGTACTTGTGGGTGCTTGTAGGTACTTGTGGGTGCTTGTAGGTACTTGTGGGTTCATGTAGGTACTTGTGGGTGTTTGTAAGTACTTGTAGGTGCTTGTAGGTACTTGTGGGTGCTCTCCCCGGGTACTTGTGGGTGCTTGCCCCGGTTACTTGTGGGTGCTTGCCCCGGGTACTTGTGGGTGCTTGCCCCGGGTACTTGTGGGTGCTTGCTCCGGGTACTTGTGGGTGCTTGCCCCGGGTACTTGTGGGTGCTTGCCCCGGGTACTTGTGGGTGCTTGCCCCGGGTACTTGTGGGTGCTTGCCCCGGGTACTTGTGGGTGCTTGCCCCGGGTACTTGTGGGTGCTTGCTCCGGGTACTTGTGGGTGCTTGCCCCGGGTACTTGTGGGTGCTTGCCCCGGGTACTTGTGGGTGCTTGCCCCGGGTACTTGTGGGTGCTTGCCCCGGGTACTTGTGGGTGCTTGCCCCGGGTACTTGTGGGTGCTTGCTCCGGGTACTTGTGGGTGCTTGCCCCGGGTACTTGTGGGTGCTTGCCCCGGGTACTTGTGGGTGCTTGCCCCGGGTACTTGTGGGTGCTTGCCCCGGGTACTTGTGGGTGCTTGCCCCGAGTACTTGTGGGTACTTGCCCCGGGTGCTTGTGGGTACTTGCCCCGGGTGCTTGTGGGTACTTGCCCCGGGTGCTTGTAGGTACTTGCCCCGGGTGCTTGTAGGTACTTGCCCCGGGTGCTTGTAGGTACTTGTGGGTGCTTGTAGATACTTGTGGGTGCTTGTAGGTACTTGTGGGTGCTTGTAGGTACTTGTGGGTGCTTGTAGGTAGTTGTGGGTGCTTGTAGGTACTTGTGGGTGCTTGTAGGTACTTGTGGGTTCATGTAGGTACTTGTGGGTGTTTGTAAGTACTTGTAGGTGCTTGTAGGTACTTGTGGGTGCTCTCCCCGGGTACTTGTGGGTGCTTGCCCCGGGTACTTGTGGGTGCTTGCTCCGGGTACTTGTGGGTGCTTGCCCCGGGTACTTGTGGGTGCTTGCCCCGGGTACTTGTGGGTGCTTGCCCCGGGTACTTGTGGGTGCTTGCCCCGGGTACTTGTGGGGGCTTGCCCCGGGTACTTGTGGGTGCTTGCCCCGGGTACTTGTGGGTGCTTGCCCCGAGTACTTGTGGGTACTTGCCCCGGGTGCTTGTGGGTACTTGCCCCGGGTGCTTGTGGGTACTTGCCCCGGGTGCTTGTGGGTACTTGCCCCGGGTGCTTGTAGGTACTTGCCCCGGGTGCTTGTAGGTACTTGCCCCGGGTGCTTGTAGGTACTTGCCCCGGGTGCTTGTAGGTACTTGCCCCGGGTTCTTGTAGGTACTTGCTCCGGGTGTTTGTAGGTACTTGCTCCGGGTGCTTGTAGGTACTTGCCCCGGGTACTTGTATGTGCTTGTGAATGCTTGTAGGTACTAGCCCCGGGTACTTGTAGATACTTTGCCTCCTCCATAGGATTAACATTACACTAAATTTTGAAATCTCGTAACTCCGGTTATATTAGAGATACGGTGACATCCTTTGACTATATAATAGTCCAATTTGCGCCTTCCTTCCTTCGTTAACATTTGCTCCATAGGATACTCCATATACAGGAAAAAGCTGGAAAACTCGGGGAAGTATATGGGGAAAAGTCTGGAAATCAGAGGAAAATTTGTTTTCCAAAAGTTGTATGAACCTTGTTATGGAACATATCAGATAAACTTATGGTTTTAGTTATATAAAGTTTTACCAAGAATCGATATCTAGTTTACTAGGGAGAAGGTATAAGATGCCTAAGTATTCGCGCGCCATAGTCCCAGTTCCACTTTCAAAATACAAGGGGGGAAGTAAAAAAAGTCTTGGGTAATTCGCCTCTCCTCAGTCGGAAAATACGTAGTTTTTGTCATTCGCGTCGCGTTTACGTGAGTTTTCTGGACCGTGACCAAATAAGGATTTTTTAAACTGGAGATTAGGCCAGCGACTTTTCTGACTTGGAATAAATAAACTGGTCCGTGACTATTGACCAGAGCACGTCGGCTGCTAAACTAAAGAAGTGGAGAATTAAAATATTACAATTTTAATGTGTGGGGTCTGGTTACCCTTGAACTTTCTTAGTAGTTTCGTGGACCACTGACCCCCCCCTCCGATTTAAATTTTGAACTGGACCAGGCAATTTTTAAACTGGTCATTTTCCCTGTGTCACCGCCTTATTTCCCACGCTGGCGCGAGTTGCTTTGCGTTGTCGAGTGCGTGATGGAGTCGGCTATGCCTGGAGTCCCAACTTTGAAGGAGAGAGGAATGGAGTGGAAACCCCCATACCTAAAGCGTTGCCTGTGTACCCCCACCTACGGTACCATAGTCCTCCCAGCATCCTCAGCGTACTGGACGAAATTGTAAAAAGGCTCTCCCTCTATCTTAAAAATAGAAGCTAGTTCTCATACAAATAAAATGGGGCTACGCGGCAGCACTTAGCAATCGCCTACCGAAGGGTAGGGGCGTGCGCGAGGTACATTGGGAGATATACGGTGCCGCAGGTCGCCCATCATCATTTCCAATCCATCTCATCTCGTTTATCCCTGTCCCAACCCCCGCGACTTCCAAACACTAGCATAGCAGTAGTACATATATGCCGTTCCCAGAACAGGTACAGTGGAAGGCAGGGAGGAATGAGGAGTGAGGATTGAGGAGTGAGGAGTGAGGATTGAGGATGGGAGGATGGCAAGATGGCGGGTAAGAAAACGTAAACTTTTTTGATTGACTCACCCCTATCTCAGACCTGTAAGGGGGCGTTTTTGATTGACTCACCCCTTTCATCCCCGCACCTGCAAGGGGGTGTTTTTGTTTGACAGGTCAATGAAGCGTGTTCGATTCTCGGATGTAGAAGTACATACATTGGGGTATGAAGATAGGATGAATTATGATTTAAGAAATAAACAGTATTTTAATATGTTAATTAGATTAAAATTTGAACCATTAATTTCCCCGGTATTAATCAAATGGTTAAGGGGGTATGAAACTCCAGATGACGTTGGGGGAAAATAAAGAATCCCCGTAAAAACCCAGCTCTACCGATTATTCTAGATCATTCCAGAAAATTTAAAATACCCCATAAAACCCAGGTTAACGTTGTTTAAGGCCATGACGTAAAATGTACAGTCAAAGTTGTAGATTGTTCGAGAATAATCTTCCCTATTAATCGGGAAGTTATAGACTTAAATGGAGTAGGATATCCCAAAGCCAACGAAATCGAGGATGATGGACCCATGATTACATGCATGCTTAGACATAAAACTGTCCGTAATAATAAGAGGTATTTGTGTGCACTATCTAAATGTATATTATTTTCCGAGTGGATTTATAATCACAAGGATATTGTAATTAGTCATTTAGGGTATGAATAAATCGAATGAATCAACATCAATAAAACGTCTTTAATTGTAAATATAGGCATCTTCCAAATAGCCTAATGATTCAGTTAAGATAAACCGTATATATGGTTTAAGACCGTCCGGTCAAACTCAAGTAATTGCGCCTCCACCTCAGCATCAACTTCGGGGTTCACCGTACGGGCGTCCCTCCTCCGAATAAATATCTCGTAAACAGCAGCCGCAACACTTAGAAAAATGAAAATAATCGAACAAATTATGAAAATATAATTGATAATTATGTTGAAAACTAATTACATACCTGAAACCGTCACAATTAGGGGTTATATACGCATCATTCGGGATGTACTTCAAATGATGTGCATCTCTCTCCGGGCTAAATATAAATGTAAATAAATACAAATCTCCTTGTACCAGAAGTAAATAATAGGGGGAAGCACGGATTTCTAGCTCCCTGCGAAACACTATGAGCTACGTACTTCACCCTATTTAGTTATGCCTTTACTATTTATATAATTAGCAACACGTACATGGGTGCATCTGCTCGGCGGTGATGTCTTCCAACTTTAACATGAGATCCTCAACCCCCGATATTATAATGCTGGGCATCATCAAACCCCGGCTGTTAGCGATAATTCTAATATTGTAATTTTATTAGTACTATTTAACAAACTAATTATAACACCCTGTTTTTTTACTTAAATCCATCGCAATTCATTACTTTAGCGATGAATTGCGGTGTGGCATTACCCTCGTAATCGTCTAAAGCATCTCTATTAAGTTCAAAATAAAATCAGACCCAAATAACGCGTATGATGATACTATTATAAACAAATTACTTACAAGTCCCCCACGCTCAAAATTGGAAGTGTGTCTTCACTATCTCCAGCCTCCTCCACCACCACATTAACTTCTTCGTTAACTTCAACATTATAATCGAGTTCATCACCACTAATTTCCTCCCAAATAATTATTACACTTTCATCGTCACTAATATCTTCCACGTCTTCTCCCTGGTTATATATTTGAACCGGGAACGCATCCGAAATCGGTAAATCTTCCGCTACCATCTTAAAATTAAGATACTCGAAAAAGAAATTTAGGTGATCTTTACTCTAGGAGTGAAAAAAAAACCTTGTGGCCAAATTTTTAAAAATTGTCCCCATCCTCGTGTGTAATAGTATGAAAACCTCTAACCCTCCCACGAATTTTCTCCAAAATCACAATAGAACTTCAAACAATTACTATGAATTGTAGTGTTAAAAACTCTACACTTACCAATCCCTAACCCCTTGTGGGGATAACCTAAAAAACCCCGAAACGATAAGAAATCGGACATCTTTAAATAGGTGAATGCCCACTTGTTTGTAATATAGTGCTAAATGAAAGAATACGGTACAGAAAAAGAGTACATATCCGACCCCTCGTTTCGAACCACCCTGGCGACGAAGCCGCGTATACGTCATCATTCAGCTGGACTTCCCACGTCGATTTAACTTCTCGACCTAGAGGTTAAACAACCTCGACCTATGGCACATATCACGCTTGGAAATCAGGTGGTAGCCCGCCGATGGGCAAGGTATTAAGAGAATCGTACCTATTACTATGGTTTAAGATGGGATAGCTTGGGGGGATGAAGTTGTCAATCACCTCAATACAAATACGATGCTCTTTTCGTATTACACCAAGTTTGAACCAAGTGAGATGGATGACGTCGATGTGAATTCCGTAATATTGTGTTATATTGCGAGGTAAAAACTTAAAAACCTGGAAAACACACGTAGAAAGACACTGTTAAGGTTGACAATATTTTTAGCCCATGAGAAAATTACGAAAGGATGACCAGGCATAAACAACGCTGGGAAAGATTAAAAAACCCGTAAAATACGCGAAGAGTTGAAGATATTTAAAAACAAATAAAAAGAGTTGCCAAAGGGTAAAACGTTGCCGAAAGCCTCATGCCTGTTGTTAAATGACCAAATCTTGGTTGAAAGTGTTGTTTGATGACCAAATCTTGGTTAAAAGCGTGAATAAATGACTAAATCTTGGTTGAAAGTGTTGTCAAAAGAATAAAAAGTCGTTAGAAAGGGTT
Source organism: Phalangium opilio (assembly GCA_019434445.1). Classification (NCBI taxonomy): domain Eukaryota; kingdom Metazoa; phylum Arthropoda; class Arachnida; order Opiliones; family Phalangiidae; genus Phalangium; species Phalangium opilio. The sequence goes on from JAEQBA010003349.1 coordinate 174,159, forward strand.
GATAAATGAGAAAGTTATGGATGAATGTGTTGATAAATGACTAAAAGGTAGCCGAAAATGCCGTTAAATGACTAAAACATTAATGAAAATGTCGTTAAATGACTATAGTGTGATGGAAAATAATGTCAAATGATTAAAAAGTGGTAGAAATTGTCGTTCAATGACTTAAACATGAATAAAAATGTGAATAAACGACTATAATATTAAAGAAAACGATGCTAAATGACTGAAAAGCGCTTTGAAGTGTTGTTAAATGACTTAAAAGGGCTAGAAAGTGTCGTTAAATGACCTAAACGTGGTTGAAAGTGTCGTTAAATTAATAAAAAGTGGATGAAAATTTAGTTATGTGAACATTGAGTGCCTGAAAATGTTGTTCAAAGACTAAAAAATGGTTGGAAGTGTTGTCAAATGAGCAAAAGGTAGTTGTATGGGTTGTTTAATGAATGAAAAGTGGTGGAAAACTGTTATTAGATGAATAAAAGTGGATTGATTGTGTTGTTAAACGAATAAAAATTGTTTGAAATGTCGTTCATAGACTAAAAATTGGTTGACAGTTGTGCTAAATAAGTAAAAAGTGGTTCAAAGTGTTGTTAAATAAATTAATCATGGTTGAAATTGTTGTTAAATGAATAAAAAGTCGATAGGTTGATAAATGAGAAAAAGATGGATGAGTGTGTTGATTTTTGACTAAAAAGTGGTCGAAAGAGTAGTCAAAGCACTATAGTATGATAGAAAATGATGTTAAATGACTAAAAATAGTGGTAGGATGTGTCGTTCAATGACTTAAATATGAATGAAAATGTGAATAAATGACTTAAATATGAATAAATGACTATAATATAAAAGAAAATGATGCTTAATGACTGAAAATCGGTTCGAAGTGTCGTTAAATGACAAAAGGTGGTTGAATGTGTCGGTAAATTAATCAAATGTTTTTAAAAATGTCGTTAAATGAACAATAATTACCTGAAAATGTTGTTTAAAAACTAAAACTTTGTAGTTGCAAGTGTCGTTAAATGAACTAAAAGTGGTTGAACGTGTCATTAGAGGAATTAAAGAGGGTTGAATGTGGTGTTAAACAAATAAAAAGAAGTTGAAAATGTTGTTCGAAGGCAAAAAAAAGTGGTTGACAATTTTGTTGAATGACTTAAAAGTGGTTGAAAGTGTTGTTAAATAACCAAATAGTGTTTGGAAGTGTTGCAAAATGGCCAGATAGCAGGGTTGGCAAGTTTTGCCAGGGGTGGAAAAAACCGCGGTTTTTACCTGGTAAAAACCGGGTGGCAAAAACTAATTTTTCCGCGCGGTTTAAACCAGGTTAAAACCGGTGGCAAAAACCATTTTTTCCGCGTTTTTTTTCCACTTTTTAAGGTTTTTTCCAGTTGCTATGTGAAGTATTTGACTAATTATTCGTTAAATATTCGCGAAAAACCTGGCAAATTTGAATACTAAAAATTTAATAGAGTAATAACCACCTCAAATTTAAAAATTAAAAATACTACTGTTATTTTTCTAACATAACAATAACAAACATCACGAAAATGCACTTAAAACTCGCTAGTTTACCACTTTGTAACCATGAATTTAGTTTTTGCCGGTTTTTTCCGTTTTTGCCGGTTTTTACCGGTTTTTTCCACGTGTCCCGGCAAAAACTAGTTTTTGCCGGGTTTTTGCCAACCCTGCCAGATAGTGATTGAAAGTGTTGTTAAATAACCAAATAGTGATTGAAAGTGTTACTAGATGATTAAAAAAGGGTTAAAGTGTTCTTAAAGAAGAAAAAACTGAGGGGTTTGAGAGTGTCGTTAAATAAATAAAGCGCGATTAATTGATAAATGTCCTACCTTGGGCTCTCTGGCGCTGAACATAGCTGTATTTGTAAAAGATACGAAAAGCCCGTTAAATTAAGAAATTCGGTCATTTTCGGTTCTGTGTAATAAGAAACATAAATATGAGAATATTCTACCATGATTCAAAACATAGAATATACGGATAAGAAGATACGGCAGCGTGTACATGAATGGTCGAATTTATCGTATCATAGAGAGACTCAGATCCAAAGATAAGGCTTGTTACAATTCTTCAAATTGCCCTCAAGATTTTTAAATAGGTCACGTGAGAACCAATTTACTCTAAATTAAATTTTACCTTTGCCCACGTTGTACCACGCCCTTAAGTGTTACATTATAACATTTTTACATAAGCTTTGTCTTAACCCTCTGTAAATGATCACCCTTCTATGTGCATTAACGTAATTATAAACGTCGAGATCGATTTAACCAGTTCTGATCAGATATTTTGTATAAGGAGTGAAAAAATTTTCTTTTTGATGGGCATCGTCCACCTAGTCATCACTAATTTAAATAGTGATGAAGTCGTCGGAGATAGAAACGTTAAAGATTTCTATCAATAAAATATGGTTGAAAACGTTGTTAAATACTAATTTTCATTAAAAAGCGCGGATAGATGACAAATTTTTATTTAAAAAAAATCGGTTGTATAACCAATTTCAATAAGAAGTTCTGTTTTTTGAATAATATGTGCTTGAAACTCTTTTTAAATGAATAACAATTGTTGTTAATTGAGTAAAAAGTTGTTAACAAAAGATTAAATAGTGGTTAACAAAAGATTAAATAGTGGTTAAAAGTTTTGATAAATGAGAGAAATGGTTGGGTGTTGATAAATGACTTTAAAGTGGCTGAATATGTCGCTCCATGACTAAAACTTGGTTAAAGTGTAGTTAAGTGAGAAAAATATGGTTGAAACTGTTGTGAAGTGAAAAATATGCTATTGAAAGTGATGAAAAATAACTAAAAAAACTGTTCAAAGTGTTGTAAAACGACTAAAACATATAGGACGAAAGTTATTTCAATGATTTTTGGCATGTATAAATGGAGGATACAAAAACATCTCAACAGCGAGTAAATTTTGATCACACGAATACAACGAGAAATTGGTCCATTAACGTAGATGTGGACTACCTAAAAAAGCATTTGAGTTAAATCAAGATTAAACGATATCATAACCAGACATTCGGTGCATCACGACGTTTCGAGGAGATTTTTGACAATTGATTTTTGTCAAAACCTATTGGTGAGAATTTAACATTTGGTAAACTTGTTTGTAATATTAACCAAGGCTTTGAATGCAAAATTTATCAGGCCTAGACTATTTTATCAGTAAAAATCTACTCAAGACAAACTTCCTTATCAGTTTCTTAAATACAAATTTCATTGGTGGTAACGTTCAAATTGCGAAGCATACCAAAGAGCTCAACCCTTTTATCAGTATCATCAGGAGTTCATAATAACCCGAAGTACGAAACTGGTTAAAAAAACCCGTAACAACCTTGACCGGGAGCGGGGCCGGGGAAAAACGAAAATATAAATGTGTCGGCCCGCTCCCGGTCAAGGGTTCCGGGCTTTGCCCCTTCAATCCAGTGACTGTGTTATTTAAAACTCTAGAGAAACTACGTATAATTTGAAATCTCACCGTAGTTTAGAAAAGATTATGATACCAGGAGTTCATAATAACCCCCCTTCGTGGGGGGGGGGGTAGTATGAAATTGGCTATAGAGCTAATGGTAAATATCGCGAACAACAAGATTCTGTCGTTGCGCATAGAAAGGATTAGCCTGTTTATGGACATACAACCTTACAGTATATCGTAGTGGCATCTATGCTCCTTGGTTTTTCGTTCCAAAACTTCCGCTGGCTGGGATCTCCGTCGAAAAGAAAAATGGCGATATGGTAGACGTAGAAACACGATGGAATTCTTATATTAAAGATACTGCGAATAAATTTGTCCAAAACGTTTTAATTTAACCACGGAATTCTCACTCACACATATCACAACAAAACATTATTGACGATCGTTTAAATGTTTTGTAGAAAACTAGAAACCCCGACTAAAAGCCAACTTCATAGCCAAGGCTTAATTTACACCGTTCCGACAGAAGCAGACGTGAGCCATTTTCGCTCCCAAAATCACAAGATAAAAATAGTGCTAAACCGGAAGTGTGTAAGTTCATGCGCGTAGGCGCTAAAAAATGGGGTAACTATTTCTTTGGGAGTTAAGCGGTGTATGAATCCGCTGAGCTTTACGGCGAAACTTTGTTGTTACGGGTTTTTTTAACCAGTTTCGTACTTCGGGTTATTATGAACTCCTGATGATACTGATAAAAGGGTTGAGCTCTTTGGTATGCTTCGCAATTTGAACGTTACCACCAATGAAATTTGTATTTAAGAAACTGATAAGGAAGTTTGTCTTGAGTAGATTTTTACTGATAAAATAGTCTAGGCCTGATAAATTTTGCATTCAAAGCCTTGGTTAATATTACAAACAAGTTTACCAAATGTTAAATTCTCACCAATAGGTTTTGACAAAAATCAATTGTCAAAAATCTCCTCGAAACGTCGTGATGCACCGAATGTCTGGTTATGATATCGTTTAATCTTGATTTAACTCAAATGCTTTTTTAGGTAGTCCACATCTACGTTAATGGACCAATTTCTCGTTGTATTCGTGTGATCAAAATTTACTCGCTGTTGAGATGTTTTTGTATCCTCCATTTATACATGCCAAAAATCATTGAAATAACTTTCGTCCTATATGTTTTAGTCGTTTTACAACACTTTGAACAGTTTTTTAGTTATTTTTCATCACTTTCAATAGCATATTTTTCTTTTCACAACAGTTTCAACCATATTTTTCTCACTTAACTACACTTTAACCAAGCTTTATTCATGGAGCGACATATTCAGCCACTTTAAAGTCATTTATCAACATCCAACCATTTCTCTCATTTATCAAAACTTTTAACCACTATTTAATCTTTTGTTAACCACTATTTAATCTTTTGTTAACAACTTTTTACTCAATTAACAACAATTGTTATTCATTTAAAAAGAGTTTAAAGCACATATTATTCAAAAAACAGAACTTCTTATTGAAATTGGTTATACAACCGAATTTTTTTAAATTAAAATTTGTCATCTATCCGCGCTTTTTAATGAAATTTAGTATTGAACAACGTTTTCAACCATGTTTTATTGATAGAAATCTTTACCGTTTCTATCTCCGACGACTTCATCACTATTTAAATTAGTGATGTCTAGGTGGGCGATGCCCATCAAAAAGAAAATGTTTTCACTCCTTATACAAAATATATGATCAGAACTGGTTAAATCGATCTCGACATTTATAATTACGTTAATGTACATAGAAGGGTGATCATTTACAGAGGGTTAAGACAAAGCTTATGTAAAAATGTTATAATGTAACACTTAAGGGCGTGGTACAACGTGGGCAAAGGTAAAATTTAATTTAGAGTACATTGGTTCTCACACGACCTATTTAAAAATCTTGAGGGCAATTTGAAGAATTGTAACAAGCCTTATCTTTGGATCTGAGTCTCTCTATGATACGATAAATTCGACCATTCACGTACACGCTGCCGTATCTTCTTATCCGTATATTCTATGTTTTGAATCATGGTAGAATTTTCTCATATTTATGTTTCTTATTACACAGAACCGAAAATGACCGAATTTCTTAACTTAACGGGCTTTTCGTATCTTTTACACATACAGCTATGTTCAGCGCCAGAGAGCCCAAGGTAGGACATTTATCAATTAATCGCGCTTTATTTAATTAACGACACTCTCAAACCCCTCAGTTTTTTCTTCTTTAACAACACTTTAACCCTTTTTTAATCATCTAGTAACACTTTCAATCACTATTTGGTTATTTAACAAGACTTTCAATCACTATCTGGCTATTTTGCAACACTTCCAAACATTATTTGGTTATTTAACAACACTTTCAACCACTTTTAAGTCATTCAACAAAATTGTCAACCACTTTTTTGCCTTCGAACAACATTTTCAACTTCTTTTTATTTGTTTAACACCACATTTAACCCTCTTTAATTCCTCTAATGACACGTTCAACCACTTTTAATTCATTTAACGTCACTTGCAACTACAAAGTTTTAGTTTTTAAACAACATTTTCTGGTAATTATTGTTCATTTAACGACATTTTTAAAAACATTTGATTAATTTACCGACACATTCAACCACTTTTTGTCATTTAACGACACTTCGAACCGATTTTCAGTCATTAAGCATCATTTTCTTTTATATTATAGTCATTTATTCACATTTTCATTCATATTTAAGTCATTTATTCACATTTTCATTCATATTTAAGTCATTGAACGACACTTCCTACCACTATTTTTAGTCATTTAACATCATTTTCTATCAAACTATAGTGCTTTAACTACACTTTCGACCACTTTTTAGTCAAAAATCAACACACTCATCCATCTTTTTCTCATTTATCAACCTATCGACTTTTTATTCATTTAACAACAATTTCAACCACGATTAATTTATTTAACAACACTTTGAACCACTTTTTACTTATTTAGCAAAACTGTCAACCAATTTTTAGTCTATGAACGACATTTCAAACAATTTTTATTCGTTTAACAACACAATCAATCCACTTTTATTCATCTAATAACAGTTTTCCACCACTTTTCATTCATTAAACAACCCATACAACTACTTTTTGCTCATTTGACAACACTTCCAACCATTTGTTAGTCTTTGAACAACATTTTCAGGCACTCAATGTTCACAAAACTAAATTTTCATCCACTTTCTATTAATTTAACGACACTTTCAACCACGTTTAGGTCATTTAACGACACTTTCTAGCCCTTTTAAGTCATTTAACAACACTTCAAAGCGCTTTTCAGTCATTTAGCATCGTTTTCTTTAATATTATAGTCGTTTATTCACATTTTTATTCATATTTAAGTCATTGAACGACAATTTCTACCACTTTTTAATCATTTGACATTATTTTCCATCACACTATAGTCATTTAACGACATTTTCATTAATGTTTTAGTCATTTAACGGCATTTTCGGCTACCTTTTAGTCATTTATCAACCTTTTCTAACGACTTTTTATTCTTTTCACAACACTTTCAACCAAGATTTAGTCATTTAACAACACTTTCAACTAAGATATAGTCATTTATTCACGCTTTTAACCAAGATTTAGTCATTTAACAACACTTTCAACCAAGATTTAGTCATTTAACAACACTTTCAACCAAAATTTAGTCATTTAACAACACTTTCGGCAAAGTTTTACCCTTTTAGCAACTCTTTTTATTTGTTTTTAAATATCTTCAACTCTTCGCGTGTTTTACGGGTTTTTTAATCTTTTCCAGCGTTGTTTATGCCTGGTCATCCTTTCCTAATTTTCTCATGAGCTAAAAATATTGTCAACCTTAATAGTGTCTTTCTACGTGTGTTTTCCAGGTTTTTAAGTTTTTACGTCGCAATATAACACAATATTTCGGAATTCACATTGACGTCATCCATCTCACTTGGTTCAAACTTGGTGTAATACGAAAAGAGCATCGTATTTGTATTTAGGTGATTGACAACTTCATCTCAATTCGGATTACTTTCTAGGTAGTGAAAACTCAACATGATTCCTCGACGTGTCAACTCCCTCTGTCAAAACTACGCTCTTCTTTAAAACCCAAGCTATCCCATCTTAAACCATAGTAATAGGTACGATTCTCTTAATACCTTGCCCATCGGCGGGCTACCACCTGATTTCCAAGCGTGATATGTGCCATAGGTCGAGGTTGTTTAACCTCTCGGTCGAGAAGTTAAATCGACGTGGGAAATCCAGCTGAATGATGACGTATACGCGGCATCGTTGCCAGGGTGGTTCGAAACGAGGGGTCGGATACGTACTCTTTTTCTGTACCGTATTCTTTCAGTTAGCAATATAATTCAAACAAGTGGGCATTCACCTATCTGTGTCTTAAAGATATCTGATTTCTTATCGTTTCGGGGTTTTTTGGGTTATCCCCACAAGGGGTTAGGGATTGGTAAGTGTAGAGTTTTTACCACTACAATTCATAGTAATTGTTTGAAGTTCTATTGTGATTTTGGAGAAAATTCGTGGGAGGGTTAGAGGTTTTCATACTATTACACACGAGGATGGGGACAATTTTAAAAATTTGGCCACAACGTTTTTTTTTCACTCCTAGAGTAAAGATCACCTAAATTTCTTTTTCGAGTATCTTAATTTTAAGATGGTAGCGGAAGATTTACCGATTTCGGATGCGTTCCCGGTTCAAATATATAACCAGGGAGAAGACGTGGAAGATATTAGTGATGATGAAAGTGTAATAATTTTTTGGGAGGAAATTAGTGGTGATGAACTCGATTATAATGTTGAAGTTAACGAAGAAGTTAATGTGGTGGTGGAGGAGGCTGGAGATAGTGAAGACACACTTCCAATTTTGAGCGTGGGGGACTTGTAAGTAATTTGTTTATAATAGTATCATCATACGCGTTATTTGGGTCTGATTTTATTTTGAACTTAATAGAGATGCTTTAGACGATTACGAGGGTAATCCCACACCGCAATTCATCGCTTAAGTAATAAATTGCGATGGATTTAAGTAAATAAACAGGGTGTTATAATTAGTTTGTTAAATAGTACTAATAAAATTACAATATTAGAATTATCGCTAACAGCCGGGGTTTGATGATGCCCAGCATTATAATTGCGGGGGTTGAGGATCTCATGTTAAAGTTGGAAGACATCACCGCCGAGCAGATGCACCCCATGTACGTGTTGCTAATTATATAAATAGTATAGGCATAACTAAATAGGGTGAAGTACGTAGCTCATAGTGTTTCGCAGGGAGCTAGAAATCCGTGCTTCCTCCTATTATTTACTTCTGGTACAAGGAGATGTGTATTTATTTACATTTATATTTAGCCCGGAGAGAGATGCACATCATTTGAAGTACATCCCGAATGATGCGTATATAACCCCTAATTGTGACGGTTTCAGGTACTTAATTAGTTTTCAACATAATTATCAATTATATTTTCATAATTTGTTCGATTATTTTCATTTTTCTAAGTGTTGCGGCTGCTGTTTACGAGATATTTATTCGGAGGAGGGACGCCCGTACGGTGAACCCCGAAGTTGATGCTGAGGTGGCGGCGCAATTACTTGAGTTTGACCGGACGGTCTTAAACCATATAAATCGGTTTATCTTAACTGAATCATTAGGCTATTTGGAAGATGCCTACATTTACAATTAAAGACGTTTTATTGATGTTGTTTCATTCGATTTATTCATACCCTAAATGACTAATTACAATATCCTTGTGATTATAAATCCACTCGGAAAATAATATCCATTTAGATAGTGCACACAAATACCTCTATGCAGTTTTATGTCTAAGCATGCATGTAATCATGGGTCCATCATCCTCGATTTCGTTGGCTTTGGGACATCCCACTCCATTCAAGTCTATAACTTCCCGATTAATAATGTTCAACAAAAAGAAACACTTTTCCTCTCCCTTACAGAATACGCGATGGTCCTCTAACTCGGGGTCTCGCCTTTTTATACACTTTAGCAATACCGTCATCTAATACGTCATTCTAGCTTTGGCTGAACATTATTGGTAATAACGCCATGATATTAACCTGGGTTTTATGGGGTATTTTTAATTTTCTGGAATGATCTAGAATAATCGGTAGAGCTGGGTTTTTACGGGGATTCTTTATTTTCCCCCAACGTCATCTGGAGGTTCATACCCCCTTAACCATTTGATTAATACTGGAGAAATTAATGGTTCAAATTTTAATCTAATTAACATATTAAAATACTGTTTATTTCTTAAATCATATATCACCCTATCTTCACACTCCAATGTATGTACTTCTACATCCGAGAATCGAACACACTTCATTGACCTGTCAATCAAAAACGCCCTCTTGTAGGACTGAGAGAGGGGTGAGTCAATCAAAAGGCTTACGTATAAAGTCTCCCCCATCATCTTGTTTTTCCATCCTCCAATCCTCCCATCCTCAATCCTCACTCCTCCCCTGCCTTCCACTGTACCTGTGCTGGGACCGGCAAATATAGCCATGGAAATCCCCTTTCCCACAGGGAGGATCAGAAATTTAACCTCCCTGCCTCTGACTGTATTAGGCTCTATGGAGAGATAACATGAAGTGCTATATAGTAATGTCAGTAGAAAGGGGAAACGACAGTGCATTCCTCGATGGGTAGTACACTTCCTTACTCTAAACTGCAAGCTCCGTGTAATCCACCTAACAAGCGGGAACAGTATTCCCTCTTACAACAAGACGACCCAAGGGCTCGTAATAGTAGCCACATCGTACGAGTGAATAGCCCCTCGATGCCCTACCCTAAACAGTGATAAAATTATTACCCGTATATTTAGTTATGCCGTAATTGTAATATTCCGGCGAATCGAAGAACATAGTTTTAGTGATTATCCCCTCGATGAGTTTACAACATAGACTTATGCCGATGCACACTTATCGCTTCTTATAAATTTCTAACATTACGTACTTAACGCTCAATTAATACACGTACAGAAAGTTTTAGTTTATGACATATAGACTTATGCCGACGCATAGTTTTCGCATCTTATAAGTTTTTAACATGAACTTATGGCCAGAAGCGTTTGAAAGAGAAAGAATTCGGTAAAACACCCAATAATTGTATTATCCAGGTGCCTTAAGACCATTCTATAAAGAACGTCATTAAATACTTGCTTTTGCTTTCAAAATTTCCCTCGATTTCTTTGAATGTTGAAAGCGGGGAGCGTGAAACTCTTATTGTTGACGGGTGAAAGGAATTTTTAAGGGAGAGTATATGGCTTAACCTATCTATCATAATTCCCTTCCTTTAAGTAGACGAACGAAAAATACCAACTTCACCACAATTCACTCCCTTTCACTTTCCCTTCAATGACGATCGAAAAAATTTATACTGCCAAAGGCGCGACTTTGATACCCCTACTACTACTACAAGAACAATAGGGCAGGTCCAACTAAGAGCCTCATCGTAGATGTACATCATACGATGTGGCTAAAAACTAAGTGCCTCATCGTAGATGTACATCATACGATGTGGCTAAAAACGCGCGTAGAGGGAGGGATACACTGGCGCCTCCCCTCTCTACTTACAATACTCTTCACTAAATAAGTCATCTCTCTATTTACGTATATACTTCGGCCGACGTCATTCATGACGTGTGCTTCCAAGCTATGAAATGATTTTTCTTGTATTAAAGAAGAAGCGTTTAAGTGAAGATTCGGCTAGCCCACCTGGAAAAAAAATTAGGGATTCTTATCTTGCAGACGAAGAAAACGATCAAAGTACAAACATAATGGCAAGTTTTATAGAATATGATAAACGTTCAAAGGTTTTTATACAGCTTTAAAAAAATTACCAGCGCTTAAAAGTAAACATTCATTGTGCTATAAATGTGCTAATATGAAGTTTTCAACTGATATTAGATTGAAACCAGATCGGAAAACGCATGTGGGGGGGGGGAAACAGAAAATGATTCGGCACAAAAAGAAAAGCAATTGATGTCATGGTAAGTTGATTTGTATCGTAATTTGTTTCATACGTTTGAAAAGTATCAATGGCGACTTGTGGCAGAGTAAGTGAAATGTAACCTAATGGTTAATACCAAGTAAGAAAACATCACATTCCGTTGGTTCGGACACTAGCCAAAATCCCGTACACTTCGGACGAAATTCCAAAATCTCTAAATTTGTTCTATAATAATGGTACCAAATTGGAAATGAAATCTTAAAATACGTCCTAAAATATCTCTCTAATTTCAAATACCCGTCCACGAAAACGCCATATGTCCAACCCCTCGCCACGTGCTCATATTGACGAGGCTTGCAAAGATTTAAAGGGATAGTGAAGCAGGCAAACAAGTTATTCATAATCGATTAAGGCTGTTAAAATTTCCATAAAAACATTAACATCAGTCACCAAATCGTTTTCGTTAATTTATAATTAATTGGCAAAATTGTTATTTGAGCGCGCTAAGCCTAACGCGATTTTTAAACAAAATGTCGATATGGAGAATTGAAATGTCCGTGATCAATCAGGAATTAAGGATTGCACGTGAAAACAGATTCGAAGCTCTATATAGTAATTTCAGGACACTGCCTTTGACTGTATTACAGCCTATGGATGGAAAACATTTACTGAAAGTCCTCTATAGGATAGACAAAAATGCCATATTTTTACATTTTAATCATTCAAAACTTGACACGGACATTTCAATTCTCCATATCGCCATTTTGTTTAAAAATCGCGTTAGGCTTAGCGCGCTCAAATAACAACTTTGCCAGGTAATTAGTAATTAACGAAAACGATTTGGTGAGTGATTTTAATGTTTTTATGGATATTTTAACAGCCATAATCGATCAAAAATAGCTTCTGTGCCTGCTTCACTATCCCTTTAAATAGTTTTAGGGTGATACTTTCCTTTTAATTTTTACCGGATTAAATTCCATGTAAAGTTAAAAACTCCCTATAGAAGATATTGGCCTCCAATATGTAAAAAAAAATATTATATGGTACTTATTTAATCTGGTAAATATTTCCCATAGGGTGGCCGATAATCTTCCTAACAGTTTTGGAGAGTGTTCTGCAACTATGTTTGCTTTGCAATACACGCTGCCTGATTTCCACAAATTTACAAAAATGCAGAATCTTATGATTCTCTTTCAACCAAGGAAAAAGCTACCATGAATAAAGAATTAAGAAGTATTTTGTTCAGCGATTGCATTAAAAGATTTGGTTTGTAAGTTAAGAGTTAAATAAGTATAATTACATAACCTAATGAGCTAGTAGAGAATCGAATGAACGTGTAGCATGTTAATTTCATTCAAGGGTGGAAAAAAAGAAAAACCAAGTGATTTTTTTTATTAGAATCCATGGAAAAACCTTAATAATAACATCGTTTTCTCAAAAATCGCTCGCAAATCGCTCTAATGAAAACGAGCCTTAAGCCTTGGCCATTAGAAAATTCGTTTCCAATTAATATTTTTTGACATATTCGAAATTATGTGATCGGAAGTAAAAACCAGAAATTAATCATTTAGATGTGTTTTTCATGTAAAACATAGTCGAAAGTGTAAACTAGTCAAAACTTAAGCTGACATTACGGAAAAGCTTTTCGGCCTAATTGAGCTTACTCTCGGATCCCGAGGTCTATTTGCGATCTGTTAACAGTTAACTGCGTGTGATAGAGTATGCCTAGTGATTGGTCGTGGGAAGGGGGATTAACTCCAATTACTAAAAAAATGCGGAAATCTGAATCCGTTTGAATTTAAAAAAAATCAGATATATTTCATGAACTTTATACTATGCAAACATATTATTTTTAATAATATAATCGATTAAAAATCACTTGATTTTCCCCTTCAGTCACCCTTTAATTATAGTTAGGGAAGTGCGTGGAAAGATTTTAAAATAGCTCTCTTATCAGGCAAAACATGGGTTTTTGACTTTTATGGTACTGATTTTTGCACAAATTTAAATATATAGATATCCCAATCACATGCATATGGCAAGAAACTGGTTTTGGAATATCCCCATCTAAAGGGCAACCAGGAGAAGGGCATGTAAGCTTGATGGTATTTAATTTATACTTTCTTAAATTCATAGTTCATATTGCAAAATTTAGCAGATGTGGTATAATGCTTTGAGAGCCAAATTTAAACACTTCAGATTGAGCCTGCAGCACATAGACATCGTGGCAGACTACAAAAAGAAGTATGGAAAAGATTCCTACAAAGTGCAGCAGCCCACGGTTCAACCCAGTTCTGAGCTTAATGCTCTAGTAAACGTTATTCGAATTGAGGTACTTTAAATTGAGTGATCTACAACTAATATTTTGATTTGATTGAAAGGGAATAATAAAAATTATAACTTTTCAATAGCCTTCCACTCATGAACGTTTTGAAGACGATGAGAGCATTTCAGCTCATAAAGCCGTGATGGCAACGGAAATGAAGAAAAAGATATCGATTGGGTTTCAATTGACAACAAAATGGATAAAACGATGGCAGATAGGAGGAAAATTATTCAATCTGAAAATGTACCTGAAATTTTTTAAAGAATATCCTGCCCTTCTCAATGCAAGACAAGTAAGTAAAATAGATTAATTAGTTCATATAATTTATTAAATGGAAAAATTTAATCGAGTTCCATTTGAAGCTTAACTTGGAATTTCGACGAATTACTCAAATAAACATAGAAGAGAAGCTCAAAGAGAATCTAAGTCTATACTCCGATAAAATCTGGAATATGGCTAAAAAAGGTGTGACAAATTTGAAATCAGAAATTATGTGTGAAGCCCAAAAAGAAAAAGATGCAGAAGCAACGCAATGTAATATATATTAACATGTACATATGGGGGTTTATAAACCAATATCTTACATGATAACAAATTTCAGGCATCAAAGGCTACCTTTCCACACTTCTGATTCTTAGTATCTTCAAAGAAAATCACGAGAGGTTTTTTTCTCAAAGAACGAAGATGTCTCTAGAATGCCCAAAGTGCCAATTATTGCCTATAGTGGAGCTAAAGCGATTTCAAGTGAACAATATGAAATTTTTGTGGACGGTTTTAAAATCACAGAAGTACACGATTTTATCAGCGCTGTTACTGTTGTTTTCGCTTGTTTCTGGATTTTTAATATCCAGTATCCTGGATCGCTCCTCAAAACATTAAGTTTTTTTGAGTCATGTTTAGTGGGCTTGACCCACACAAAATGCGATCGCTTTGTAAAAAAACTTGAAAAACATTGCAAAGGAATTAAATAATATGATCGAACAATGAAAGTGACTTAGCCAATATTGTTTATATGAAATCTTCAGAATTCTACTATTGGATTTATAAAGAACCAATAAAATTTTCCTAAAGTGAATGATTTGATAACTGTTTATAGATCAAGAATGACAAGGAATATTAATGGTTTAAGCCCCTTATCCACGAATGACATTTATAATAATGGCTTAAGCATAATCCACAATAGAAGTCTTAATAGGATGACAGGATAAAAGTAACGGTTTAAGCTAACACTACTAAAGGATTGTTTAATGTTAAGGGGTGACAGGAGAATAATGATGGTTTAAGTTTACACAACCTTTGGAGTGATAAGGGCTTAACAAGAAGCCCATGAGGGTGTGTTAATGGTGTAGAAATCATGCATGAACGGAATGTTAATGGTTTAGCAAACACGACTATAAGGAATAGTAAGGGTTTAAGCCTAATCCACCTTTGGAGTGAAAATGGTTTGACAAGAAACCCGTGATGGTGTGGTAACGGTGTAGAATTCATCCATGAATGGAAAGTTAATGGTTTAGCAAACACGACTATATGGAATAGTAAGGGTTTAAACCTTAACCACCTAAGGAATGATAATGGTTTGACTAGAAACCAATAAAGGTTTGGAAGTGGTTTACAAATTATCCATGAATGGATTGATAATGGTTTATACTTAATCCGTTATGAAATGTTCATGGTTTAAATATCGTCCACGAAGGGAATGCTACTGGTGCAGTAACAATCCATTTCGTACACCACTGATGGTTCAAAATTAAACCACATAGGGTTCGGTTTTCTGACAAAAGTGTTATATATCCATTAATGGAATGGAAATAAACCATTATTTTATACAGTGTACTACCTCTCCCTGTGGGGGAATTCCACGTAGTAGTTCGGTTGTATATACAAATGCCCCTAGTAGGCAAAATAGACCCAGACCAGTAAACCCGGGACAAACCCAGAGCCCTACAGGACAGGTTCCCCAGATTCTACAAGGAATTCCCCAGTCTCCACCTAGCTTTCAGCCTCAAGGCACACAAAACCCTAGCCATTCAACCGGGACTTCCAACCCACCACCACAACAAGCGCTCCAAATAGTGGAGGTGCTCAGCAAGCCGCATTTTTAGCATCGGTTCTGCAATCCTTTTCAAACATGGCTATAAGCCAAGGCGGCGTCAGAGGTCTAGAGCCCCCGGAAAGGTTAGCTTTTTACGGCAGGAAAAATGAAAGCGTTCCGGAATTCCTCAGAAACTTTGTCGAATATGTAAGATTCCACAAAATCAGCGAAGATGACAAAATGCTATTTATGCTCCTTTTTATGAGGGAAAATGCTCTATATTGGTTTCGATCTTTCCCCCAAAATATAGAATGGCCAGCGTTTGAAGGGAGACTAAAACGTCATTATTAAATAGAGGATGAAGCGGCAAAGTTTAGGATCGAATTACTTAATAGGCGACAAAAACAAAATGAGTCTGTGGATGAGGTTTTCGGCTATTATGTTAGGGTAAATCAGAACTTACATCCTCCAATACCGGACAATGAACTACTTTTAATGATCGAACGCAATTTAAGACCAGAGTTTAAAGGATTACTTATGTTCCTTCCAATGTATACAATCTCGGATTTGCATGATGCGTGCTTAAAAATAGAACAAACGTTCGACTTAGACCTACCCCTCTCATCCCAAGATAAACCCAATCCTATCACACAACAAAATATTGCTGTTAGAGAGCAACATATAGCTAGTTTCGATACTATGAGAGAACTCTATGTTTGGAATTTTATAAATTGTTTATGCGTGCCTATCACCCGTACGAGACAGTTATCAGCGGCGGTGTCTTTTTAATTAAGAGAGGTTGATCGCGTTATAGGAGAGAAGAAAAACAAATGTTTCCCTACAAAGTACTTACAAGTACAGCGTACTTATCTTGTTTTACATCTACGATTCATAGTAACAGAAGTATATAACACTTCTCTTCGAGAGAAGTGTATCACCACAAAGCGGGGCAATGTAACGTCATTCCTCCCAACATCATTTTACATTTGGAGAAAAATTACTAAACCAAATCATATACTTGATAAATAGTTCCCCCTCATCATTACTCTATTTGCGTTAAACTATTTGACAACACGAGCTTGTGGATTTTTGTCCACCCCAAAACGAGGTTAGGGAGTTGATTGCTGAGGATTTAGTACCAAACAGTTATAGAATTGACCCCGTGCACGGTGCGATGCCCATCTGAAGTTTGTTGAGCGGGAGATCAAACAAAATGAGAAGAATGACGTTACGTAACTAATGTATTAAGATGATACAGAGTGGTATCCTTCTTCTATTATCCCCTTCTGATAATAACAAAACATGGAAAAACTATGCGGAGAAATGTAAAAAAGTTTTATTACGCATATTTTAACTGTATTTAGAACGTTAGTTTTAATTATTTTCTAAATTTAGGCATTTTTAGCAATTTTTTTGTATCAATTGATTTTTTGGTTTATCTTTTCTGCGCTATTTTCCTTTTTCCTTTTTTTCTTGCGAAACATTTACATCAGACCAGTTACTGGTACTGGGCGCTTCCAATTCCTTTCTTTGTTCAAGTTCTTTTTGATTTAGGGAAGGACTTGCTTCTGGCTCGCTACTTAACGGATGTCCTTCACCTAGAGTAAAATAATACGAACGTACGTAAGTTCATGATCCAGTTCTCGTGTTGGATAGTGACTCCTAGTCGAAGCTACCCAGAAAAATTGATCAAATGGCCTATACTTACTATCCGAAGTGCTTTTGACGGATAACCCACTTTCAACTTGCTTTCCCGTTGGTGCCGGACTCTCGTCTTCACCTGCAATCGCGTAACATAATTAACGCCTAATTTAAGGTAAATGATTAATATAAAATATTCTTACTCTCCGAAGTTCTGCCCGGAGTATTCGGGACCGAGTCGCGTTCGTGGTCACTCGTAAATGGCCATTCAATTTCTTCTTCAAATTCTAAACGAAAAAAAACCAGTTACTTTTTCATTACGGAATAATATTTATAATACCAACCATTAGGTGGGGATTTTGACAAGCTCGCTGTCGCGGGTTCTTCATAATCTATAAAACAATTCAAGTTATTTTTGCCAGAAAATATAAGAGAAACTTAAGCGCTTCCCCGGCACTGTAAATTAGCGCGCGGTTGTCGGGAATGCTTAAACACTATAGAATTGGTAAATATGTAAATATGTCTAACCAGAATCATCGGAGCTTAGAAGCCCTTTGCTAGACGCTAACTGTCGAAGCGTTGTCAAAAGATCTCCTCCTGTCTTTTGCGTAATCTTTTCGACGATCGAAATGCATTTGTTAAACTCTGCTGGTGTCGAGTTGTTTGTGGCCAATCTCAGTCGCAACTGCTCCGCCTCTATCTTTTCCACCATGAGTTTTTCAAATTTTTAATTTTCTCCTTGTGGTCTTCTATCATTTTATCTGTGGCGCGGAGGGCCACCTCAAATTTCTCTCGATTATTTTCCAAAATGGATAACCCCTTTTCATAAAGGTTTATCATAGTTGGTAGAGTAGAATGGTCTTCCGAGCTTTCCGACGGAATAATTGGAACCTCTTCGATTTCTAAGAGGCGTCAAAATTGTACAAATAATTATTTTTTCTTACATCATCATGATATACTTTATAATGCAATAATTACCGGCAACCGGGAACCTAGCGTGAGGAACGTTGGCGTGGGGCTCTTGGAAACATCCGCTTTCCATTTGCAAGGGTTTAAGCCAATTTGGATATTTTCCGGATACCTTATGGTACACAACCACAACCTCTTCCGGGAAAAATTCCCTTAGAACCGTTTCAGGGCCTAGTTTCGCCTCTACAATGAATGAGCAATATCAAATTTTAAAATGTCTTATTTGTCAACCTTAACAATGTAAGACTTACGGACTAGTTTCACAACGAAACAAATGATTAAGAACACGAAAAGGTGTTTGTCGAGCTTTCCCTCCTTTATTAGGAAAAGTTCGGAGAACTTCAGAGTGCTATCCGAGATTGCTTTGTAAAGTGTTCGCGAAGGCCTGAAAACGTAAACGGATGAAGTTTGTGTCTCGCTTATTGGTTGTAAACACTCACTGTTCCGATTGTCCTCTTCCGAACAAGTGCTTAAAAATTTCCTTCCAAGTAAACCAATTAGAGGTCTTTCGAAATAAATCCATTTGTTCCCGGGTAGTCGGGAACAGTTTTATTGAGCCGGCATTTATGAAAGTTTTTTGAAAAACTAGGACCATGGCGTCCACTAACTGGCAAGACGTGAAAAGTTTACTTTTAGACCCCGGCATGGGCCTTTTGTGGCATTTTGCGAGTTCTTCTTTAACGAACCCAATCGTAATGAAGTTCATTTTGAAGACTAAACGATAAACGGATATTCAATGAATAAACGGAAGTAGCCACCTGTACTTAACATAAGCCAATAAGCGGTACAAGTTAACGGCAATAAGTTTGCCGGTGTAACGCGACAACAGTATTAAAAGTCTTGGAATAGATCGGGGCTTTTAAAAGGTTAGGTATGGCTAAAACAATATTACCTACGCGATACTTTTTCACCCAAATAACATTCTCGGCCAAAGGGGTTTCGGCTAATCAAGAATGTTATTTGAGTCGAGCTTGACCCTGGTAATGTATGGCTGATACTGCTACCTTTAAATTACCTTTTCACCCATACGACTCTTTCTCCATTAAAAAAAAACCCCAACCATCTACGTAGCTATACTAGCGTTGCCCATTCCACACAGCTAAGAGGAATCATTCTGTAGCCTCCCCGACTCCCTTTTATAAGTCGCCAAAGATTGAGTGAGTAGCCCCTCGACTACCATTAAAAACGGGCAATGATTAAGCGAGTAGCCCCTCGACTCCCTATTAAAATCTCCAAAGATAAAGTGAGTAGCCCCTCGACACCCACTAAAACAGGCAATGATTAAGTTTAACTCCCTTTATAAATCGGCTATGAATAAGTAGGTTGCCTCTCGACTCTTTTGATATCGAAAATGATTGAGTTAGTAGTCCCTCGAATCGCCAATCATTACTTAGGAATTAGTGAATAGCTCCTCGATGCCCTTTAAATATTACCAATTATTAAGTATAGGTCACCATTGAAAAAGTGAGTAGCAACTCGAGTGAGCTTAAAAATCGCCAATGATTTAGCCAATAGCCCCTAGACCCCTATTGAAATCGCCTCCGGATAGACTGCCTTTGACGCGTAAGCGTTTGAAAGAGAATTTTTCTTAGGGTTACGAATAGTAAATACGTAAGCGATTGAAATGAATTTGGTTTAGGGTTTCGTTTTCATTCTCTACTTAAGTCTGGCTAAAATTTAAAATCAATTATAGCATTTCCCAACGTATGTCAGCGAAATGCTATAATTGATCGTGACATTTCCAAACGGATGTCATTTAAAAAGTTTCTTCAAAAATATGTGGCATTGCGCATCAGTAGATAGAAAGTACCGACTTTGGCCCACTGGCGTCAGACAGTGCCAGATGGCACCAGTAAATATGGCGTCAGTGAATCAAACAACCGAATTTGGCTCACTGGCGTCAGTGTGCCGCGTCAGCCAGTGCCAGATGGCACATGATCTGGCACCAATAAATATGGCGTCAATGGACGCCCACGGAATTTTTCTTCTTATGGCGCCAGTGAATCAAATATTTTTTCTCACAATCCTGCTATGACGTCAGTGAATCAATCATGGCGTCAATGTTAGGCTTAAGCGTCATATTCGACAACGTGGTAAATAGCCTTTGTCATACACGTGGTTTAACTATAAGAACGTGATTGGTCTAAAAAGAGCGCCATGTTTACATGGTCAGAAAGTCACGTGACATTAAAGTATAAAAGACGAGGACGGTTTAAAGATAAGGCATTCTACATCCATCCTTGAAGTACCGATCCAGATCCGAAAAATGTAAGTATAAATTTCTTTAAATATAAGTTTACGGTAGTTAATTCCTCCCGCATTTATCGATATGGATTTAAGTATGCAACACCCCTTTACCGGACTAGTGGCTGGAGTCACCGGCTGTGGGAAAAGTGTTTTCGTAGGAGAATTAATTAAGCATAAGGATATATGTATTTCGCCCACCCCCGAAAGAATAATTTGGTGTTACACGGAGTATCAGTCGAAACTATACGGTGCTATACTATCCCATACTCCGAGTGTAGAATTTCACGAGGGTTTATTAGATGTTAACACCTTAGATGCTAGTGTGAGGAACTTCGTTATATTAGACGACCTACTATGTGAAATAGCGAATAATAAGGACGTGACGAATCTATTCATTAGGGGCTCGCACCATAGGAATACCTCAGTTTTAATTTTAATGCAGAATCTTTATTATTCTGGGAAGGAAATTCGTACCTTAAACTTAAATGCCCATTACTTGGTTATATTTAAAACACCACGTGATCAGTCTGCCATTATCCATCTTGCGAAACAAATTTCGCCGGGAAATAGTAAATACGTGGTAGACTCCTTTAGACAGGCGACTTTGGAACCTTACGGATATCTATTTGTAGACCTTAAGGCTAACACCCTAGATAACCACCGTCTAAGAACAGGTATACTTCCAGGTCAACAAGCAGCACTGTTCATACCGAAATGACGGCCATCCTTGAAGCGAATTTTTTCCGGATTAAGGGGCAATGGATAATCAAGGAGCTGACGATGTACGTGAAGGAGACCGACGTCCACGAAGTCTGGATCTTCCAATCCCCATGTAAGTTCTCAGAGTTATCCGTCAAGGATAAAAGGCAATGCAGGTGGCTCTCAAGGAACACTTGCGATCTAGCATTCGAGGAGGGAGACTACCCATACGAGACGACACAGGAGGCCGCCGACTATATTCGAGCTAGAGCATCGTCATGCGTGACGAAAGGAGCGGAGAAGGCCGAAACCCTATCAAAGTTCTTGGGGTGCAAAGTTATCAACGCCGAAGACTACGGTTGCCCGAGATTATCAAGTATCGAGTGCGATACCCCCAGGGCTTGCACATTTCATAGGGACAGCAACAACTGTACCTTGGTGAAGGCGTCCAAACTAGCGGAATGGCTCCGTCAAAACGAGTCGACGATAATTTAAATTTTTTAAAATATATTGCAAATTGTAACTCATGTCAAAGAAATGCCGCAATTAAATTTGCCAATAAAGAAGCGATTAAATCTATTGTCGAGTGTTGTATAAATATCCTACGGGGCAATGTCCCTCTTTCAGTGGAGGAGAAGGAGCGGTTGAAGAAACATCGACACGTTATAAGAAAGGTTACGTCCAACATCCTCCCTTCAAAGAAAAGGAAACTATTAATTCAAAACGGAGGTTTCATCCCTTTACTTCTCGGACCGTTACTATCTATCATTAGTTCAGTAGCAGGTGCGGCTATAAGTCGAGCTATAAAGTAAAAATGGCGCGAAAAATGTTATTAATTTCCGAAGAAACGTATAATAGGTTAAATTCAAATAGCGGTTTAAAAGTCGACACTTCAATGGAGTTGGATAAGGAGGATAAGTTGAAATCCATCATAAACGATACTAAATTAAACGATACTGATAAACTATTAAGATATAACCACGTACTTTCGAGGGAAATTAGTAAAACGGTGAAAAGGGCGAAAGTAAAACCAGCAAAAAACCGGAATTGGGGTCCTGAAATCGTCTCTTCGGTTCCTTCCTATAGCGCAGCTGATTGTTTGAACTTGTACAAATGGATTGACCGTATATCAAAAATAAGATGGACACACGCCGGAGAGTTAATATATGAGAACCGTAAAATCATCGGTTCAAATATAATTGATTTATTAGCTTACACCGCGAAGAGTTCTAAAAAACAGTCGTCCGTCATTGGTGCCCCACAGTTTTACCAACTTTTGTATACGGTTAATGTACCAAGAACATTAATTAAAATTAGAAAAACAGACCTACCCCCGCCTGAAAAAAGTGAAGCGAAGAAAGAAAAAGTGGAGAAAGAAGAAGTGAAGGAGGATTATTATTTGCCCGCTCAGACTGGTGAGGGTTTCGGGAATTGGATAAACTTGTAACACTTGTTTTTAATAAAATACGATTCATTTACATTCCATGTTTCATTCATTTTAAGTATTCCGATATAGAAGGTTGTGATAATCAGGTGGGTACTTTTGTGGTGTTAGCCAACCTAGTAGACACATTTTTTAAATCTCCTAAAATTTTAACTGTGGTTTTAGTAATTGCCATATTCCTAATTATAGAGGTTAGCGATTTTCTCTTCAGGCATTATCATAGTGTAACCAACTGCACCCTTAATGGATAGACTAAAAGAGATTTATTCTAATGTTTCTGACCCGGGTTCATATGGAAGTGTTCTCGGATTATACCGAGCGGCTAAAGAGGTGGGTTAAAGGTTACGGTAAAAGACGTGGAGACATTTTTAAAAACCCAAGATACGTATACATTACACAGGAATGCTAGAAAAAACTTTAAGAGAAATAGGACAATAGTTTATGGGATCGATGAGCAGTGGCAGATTGATTTAGCTGATTTGAAGAACCTAACTCGTCACAATAAAGGGTTCAGATACCTCCTGTGCTGCATTGACGTTTTCAGTAAATACGCCTTTGTGGTGGCTACCAAGGACAAGAAGGGACCAACCATCCTTAGGGCTTTTAAGGCTATTCTCGAGTCTGGTCGCTCGCCGAAGCGAGTGCAAAGTGACCACGGTAATGAGTTCATATGCAGGGATGTTCAGAGAGAGTTGAAAAGAAGGGGGATTGAGTTCTTTGCCCCGGATTCCGAACAGAAAGCTACGATAGTTGAAAGGTTCAACAGAACTCTAAAAAGTCGCATGTATCGGTATTTCACGGAAAACAATACCTATAAGTACATTGACGCTCTTAAAGACATGGTTCAAGCTTATAATAACAATTATCATCGATCCATAAAGTGTAAACCTGTTGAAGTCACACCCGAAACATCGAGACGGGTATGGGAAAACCTTTACGGCGATATAGACTTCTCCCCACCATTAAAGTATCCTTTCGATATTGGTGACGTAGTCCGGATAAGCAAACATAAGAATATTTTCGAGAAAGGTTACTTGCCCACGTGGTCGGAAGAACTTTTCAAAGTGGTGGAGAGATTACCTCGTAGTCCACCGGTGTATAGGATCCAGGATTTGAATAAGGAACCAATTACTGGTATTTTTTACAAGGAACAATTACAGAAAGTGGGTAAAGACCTAAATTCTAGTGTGTTTAAAATAGAAAAGATCTTGAGGAAACGCCGCAGACCCGACGGGACGCTAGAGAAGCTAGTACGTTGGAAAGGATACTCTCCGTCTTTTGACAGTTGGGTTCAGGAAATAGATATAGTATGAGCTTTTACATCACTTTACCTTCGGACTCGTCGATGAGGTATTTCCCCGACAATACGAGAAGTAAATTCAGGACGTACCTCCCCGAACCCGTAAAATTACAGGGGTTTTACGAAGTAGGCTTAGCGGAAATTAGCTACCCGCACACTTGGGATAATTTGAGTAGGACATGCTCGCTTATACTCGTGAGTAATGGTAGAGTAGTATATTCTACAATTATAGAGTTACCCGCTGGATATTATGGTAATATCCAGGATCTTATCGAGCAACTTAACTACGTCGAGGATGACGTGGCGGGCGTTATTACGCGTGAACCTTCAATTCCCGCCCAGCTCAAGTATTCTTTTAGTTACATAAAACGCATACGACGAGTACAAATTTCTCTCAAAGAGGATTATTTGTTAACTATACCGGGGGAGTTAGCTGTTATTCTCGGATTTTCGAAAGATTCCACGGAATCAACGACTTTTTCCCAGTCTACCATAGCCACGTACCCCTTTGACCTCGACGCGGGACTTCATTCACTCTTTGTTTATAGCGACGTGGTCGAGTCTAGACCCGTGGGAGATGTGCACATACCTCTACTAAGAATCGTTAGCGTGCAGGGTAATGACGGAGAAACGGTAGACAAAGATTTCCCTAGACCGCACTACCTCCCCCTCGCCTGCAATACTTTCCAGTCAATTGAAATTAACATAATGAGTGAGCTTGGTACCCCCATAGATTTCGTGAGAGGAAGAGTTCACGTTACTCTACACTTTAGACCCCGTAGAATGTGGTCACCATTATAAATTAGAAGGTAAAACAGGTCCTCGTGTCATTTACACTTGAAGTTTTAGATGAAGAACGTCGTCAAATCGAATATGTCCTTTAACCAATCGGACTACGATCAACACTTTCTAAACCAGATCGGACATGGTGGAAAATTTGATTATTATAAACACTTTCATTCTCAAATTGGTAATTCTTTAGCGGTATACAGGGGACTTCCGGTGCAACACGGGTACGGATTGGGAAACTTCATTTCATCGGCCTTCCGCCGGGCAATACCTCTACTCAAAAGGGGTTCCAGTTACCTCGGTAAAAAGTTTTTGAACACAGGTGCGAAGGTCGTGACGGATGTAACTAGCGGGATTTCCTTAAAAACATCTGTAAAATCTCATGGAAAAGCCGCGGCTAAAGACGTCGCCCTTAGTGCGGCGGAAGAAATCCGAAAAATGACGGGGAATGGTAATAAAAGGAGGCGTAGGTCTAGTTCACTCGTCAGTTCAGTCGTGACAAGAAAGAGGAAAGCAACATCCTTTAATCATCCAGATATTTTTACCTAAAAAAAATATAATGACACATGTCCATCCCGGTTCGTATGGGTCAATCAGTAGCGAAGTCGAACTTTTCGACGTACCTCTTACCAATACCAGTATTCTGAGTGGAGAATGGGTCGAATACAGCCCCATCTCTAACATTAACGAAAATTCGACAATCACGTTTACCGTAGCTGGTAGTTCCGACGCATATTTGGACTTGTCCAAGACTTTACTACATATTCAAGTTAGGATTGTCAACCCGGCCGATGGGACCACAATTCCGGCCGCTGCTGGTAAAGTTGGACCGGTAAATAATTTCCTGCATAGTCTTTTCAGCGAAGTACACCTTTCGGCTCAAGAGAGATCGGTCGCACCATCGCCGCAAAACTACCCTTACAAGGCCATGTTTCAAACGGCGGTGACATTCGGAGGACCCGCCAAAACTAGTTTTCTTACTAGTTCCATGTTTTACAAAGACACGGCCGGAAAATTTGACGTTTTGGACGATAACGAAGGGTTTAAAACACGAGCGGCCTTTGCTAGAAAAGGAACAATAGATATGGTAGGAACTGTACACTTGGATCTTTGTCAACAACCTCGATACTTCCCAAATTTAACGGATCTAAAATTCAAGTTTGTTAAAAGTCCAAACGAATTTTGCGTGCATGCAGACGGTGCAGTTAAATGGAAAGTGGTTTACGAGTTAGCATCCCTGTACGTTCGTAAAGTAAAATTACCATCGGAAGTGTTAATCGCCCACGCTAAATGTTTGGAACTGGCAACCATGAAATACCCGATTATTCGCACGGAATGTAACTCATTCTCAATTAACAGTGGTACAAAAATATGTGTTAGAGATAATTTATTCATGGGTCAACTACCCAAAAAAGTTCTTTTCGCTCTTGTAGATCAAAATGCATATTTGGGTGATTACGGAAAGTCACCCTTCAATTTTCAACCTTATGATTTAAATCATATCGCCTTGTACCTTGACGGAGCTAGCGTTCCACATAAACCTCTTACCCCAAACTTTTCTGGTGGCCAATATATGAGATCTTATACTAATCTTTTTACTCAAACCTCTCAATGGTTATTGGACGAGGGAAACTACATTTCACGGGAGGAATTCCCCAATGGGAATTGCATATTTGCTTTTGATTTAAGTGCCGACCTCAGTAGTTCAACTTCTCAATTTCAATTGATAAGGAATGGTAACTTGCGATTGGAATTAAAATTCGCCAAGGACTTGCCCAAGACTATCACAGTTTTATATTACTCTGAGTTTCAGAATTTGGTTGAGATTGATAAGAATAGAACTGTCATATACGATTACAACTAAAAGATTATGAACACTACGCAATTAACTAAAATTATGCAAAGGGATAAATTCACCAAAGATCTGTTTCGAGGTGTTTTTGCAGCTGACCTGCTACCCGAGAAAGTAAAGTTTTTCCCTTCACTGTATATTGTAAATACTGGCTCTTCAGAAACTGAAGGTGAGCATTGGACTGTTATTTACTTTTCTAGAAACAAAAATACCGAGTTCTTCGATAGTTTCGGAAACCCACCGGACATGTTTCAATTCAACGATTTTGTAGAAAGAAACAGCGTTACCGTAACTTTTAATTCTAAACAACTTCAAGGAAATTCCAGTCGGACATGTGGCGGATTTTGCGTATATTTTTCTCTGTATAGATGCAGAGGTATTAAAATGTATAATATTTGCTTAAAATTTGTAAAAGATAAGAATTTGAACGATAAAATGATATCGGAATTTATGTATAAGAGATTTTTAATAAAGTTTTTTTGATTGAATTTATGTGTTTTTTCTTTAAATCGCGCGCGAACTTATTCCTACACGCGCACGCGGGAAATTTAAACACGCGCGTGCGGTCGGTCCCACGCGTTGGGGGCCACATCCCCTTAACCTGAAAAAATGTTTGCCTAAGTTGTATGAAATAAGAGGGATGAAATTTGTATTTAAAAATTTTTATTTTGAATGAGAAACCGTAGTGTCACGGAGTAAAACTCATTCGAGAAAAAAACAACTTAAAACTATACAATTATACATTGAAAATATATATACATTAAATTAAACTTATAAACTATACATTAAACTATGAAATGTTTAACGTAAAAGGGTTGGGCGTGGACCGTTCTTCGGCCACTTCGCCCCCAGGAGGGTATGGGAGGGGATAGGGCGAGGGGCTTGCCACTGGGCGAAAAAGTGTACAAGTGATTTCAGATTTCAAGTGATTTCAAATGACTTCAAGCGATTTCAAATGACTTCAAGCGATTTCAAATGACTTCATGCGATTTCAAATGATTTCAAGCGAGTTCAAAGATTTCAAGCGATTTCAAATGATTTCAATTTGATTTCCAATGATTTCAATTTGATTTCCAATGATTTCAATTTGATTTCCAATGATTTCAATCTGATTTCCAATGATTTCAATCTGATTTCCAATGATTTCAATCTGATTTCCAATGAATTCAATTTGATTTCCAATGAATTCAATTTGATTTCCACTGAATTCAATTTGATTTCAAATTAATTCAATTTGATTTCCAAAGAATTCATGTGATTTCCAAAGAATTCACATAATTTCATATGAATTCAAACTGATTTCATATGAGTTAATATGAATTCAATCTGATTTCCAAGGATTTCATATGAATTCAATCTGATTTCCAAGGATTTCATATGAATTCAATCTGATTTCCAAGGATTTCATATGAATTCAATCTAAATTTTTATGAAATCACAAGAATTACAAGGAAATCACAAGAATTACAAGGAAATCACAAGAATTACAAGGAAATCACAAGAATTACAAGGAAATCACAAGAATTACAAGGAAATCAGAAGAATTACAAGGAAATCACAAGAATTCAGAGCTGTGCTAATTAATTAGTTAGCTAATTGAATTTCTAATTAATTAGCAAAATTTACTAATTGAAAATGGTAATTGAATTTTAATTACCTTAGTGCTAATTGAGAAGTAATTCTAATTAATTAGTATGAATCGGAAAGGTAATTATCTAATTAAAATTTAATTAGATTTAGGATTAACTAATTAGCCAATTGAATTTTCAATTAATCTTTTACGCCAATTTGTTGTAAAAAAATCGAGGAATTAACTCTTGATTCATCTATTTGAATATGAAAAAGCCTTATTATATCGATGAGGAAACCTTAGTGCTACTCTAAATTTTTCAGCTCCTCAAACATGAGAAATTTCGTAGTTCGCAACTGCCCCATTTCGAAATTTCGACTGTTTTACCTACTCGAATTAATAACAGTGCGCATGTATTTACTACTCAGGAGTCCATTATAGGAACTGTGGCAAGAAAATGAAGAAATGAGACAAATTTTAACATGACGGAAGGCTCGAGGCTTGTCTCATTCTTCGAGAATAATTCATGGCTTCCGTACCCGTTTTTCAATGGCATTAAAACATTAAACTTTGCATTACCAAAGTACTAAATCCATGGGCACTTTTAAACTTTCATGTTTACTTATGGTTTCTTTTTTACCTTAATTAGACAAGTAATTAATTAGAAATTAGTAATTCTAATTAATTAGTTTGATAAATTAATGCCTAATTTCTAATTGAATTGAATTAGTTTCTATGTCTAATTGCTAATTGGCTAATTAATTAGTTCATAAATATTTCCCTAATTGCTAATTCTAATTCAATTAGTTGTCAGCTAATTAGCACAGCTCTGCAAGAATTACAAGGAAATCACAAGAATTACAAGGAAATCACAAGAATTACAAGGAAATCACAAGAATTACAAGGAAATCACAAGAATTACAAGGAAATCACAAGAATTACAAGGAAATCACAAGAATTACAAGGAAATCACAAGAATTACAAGGAAATCACTATCTAGCTAGCCTGGTAAATCACGGAAAATCACGAGGGGTCGGACATTTAGGAAAAAGTGTACGGGATTTCGAAATCCCATTTGATTTCGTCGGATTTCATTTGATTTCATCGGATTTCGTTTGATTTCGTCGGATTTTGTTTGATTTCAGAATTTGATAAAATCCAATGGATTTCATCGAATTTTGAGATTTTCCCCGTGATTCCGTCGGATTTTGCTATTTTTACCGTGATTTCGACTGATTTTGCGATATTCCCCTTGATTTCGTTGGATTTTGAGGTTTTTCGCGTGATTTCGTTGGATTTTGAGGTTTTTCGCGTGATTTCCTGTGATTTTGAGGGTTTTCGCGTGATTTCCTGGGATTTTGAGGTTTTTCGCGTGATTTCCTGGGATTTTGAGGTTTTTTGCGTGATTTCCTAGGTTTTTGAGATTTTTCCCCGTAATTTCGTCGGATTTTGTGATTTCTTTTGATTTTGGATTTCGTGAATTTTGTAATGGATTTCACGATTTCTTTACTGATTTTGCTTCTGATTTTGTGATTTTTATGTTGATTTCGTGATTTCTTTGTTGATTTTGTGATTTTTTTTACTGATTTTATGATTTCTTTACCGATTTTGTGATTTCGTTGCTGATTTCGGATTTTTTATTTGATTTCGAAATCAGCATTGATTTCGGATTTCTTAAATTGGATTTCACGGGTAGCGTACGGGATTTCATGAATGACCGACCCCTCGGAAAATCACCACTAGGCCGCACTAGGCGCGGAACCGAGCGCGGAATTTTCCCACGGCCTGAGTCATGCAAACATCTTAAATATACTTCGGAATAGACCAATTTGAATATTATTGTGTAAAGAGAAACATGGACGTTGGGGTAGTATTCGAATTTACCTATAGGATTAATACTAATTCACAATGATTTAACCAATATAGACCAAGATTTCAAGAATTCACAATGATTTCACTAAGAATTCACAATGATTTCACTATGAATTCACTATGATTTCAAGTATTCAATTTGAATTCAAAATAATTTCCAGACTTCATATTAATTTCGAAATGATTTCAAGATTGCGTTTTGATTTCGAAATGATTTCAAGACTGCGTTTTGATTTCGAAATGATTTCAAGACTGCGTTTTGATTTCGAAATGATTTCAAGACGATTTCTAGAATTCAATATGATTTCACTACGATTTCATTATGATTTCACTACGATTTCAATATGATTTCACTACGAATTCAAGAATTCACTTTGATTTCAAAATGATTTCAAGAATTCAGTTTGATTTCAAAATGATTTCAAGAATTCACTTTGATTTCAAAATGATTTCAAGAATTTACTTTGATTTCAAAATGATTTCTTGTCGAGTGTACACTTGATTTCACAAGTGGCTAGCCCCTCGGGATAGGGTTACAGAAAGTTATACATTTTAAATTTTATTCCTTAATTTTAAAATGCCCATGCGCGTATGTAGACACCCCATCTGCGGAGGTTTTCCATCGTCTTCCCGAAAACACTGTTAAAAGATAAAATTTTGATTAATTCACGTGTCAAATAATAACTTAGCGTAGCGTAGATGCGTACCTATTGTTGGCCAACTTGAAAAAATCTTTCTCAAAGTCGTTCACCGCCTGCTTCCTTTTCTCCGTGTTGAACTCGATAAATGGTTTTAACCGTGCACCCTGCTCGAATGTGAGTATTCGATGGATTTTCCCTAATTTCATCCCCTTTGCGAGGTAAAATTTGAGGTTCCGGTAGTGAAGAACATGGGAGCTAACTTTGGAAGGCTATCCCGTACGTTAATTTTCAGTTTGTTCAACTGTTCAATCGAATACGGTGAAAGCTCATTCGCGTTAATAACTCTACGTTCGGGTGCTAAGGGTAAACAGTTATGTTCTTTGTGCAAACTTTCCGGGTACTCAAGAATGATCTACCTCCAGGATAAAACCCTGGGAATCATCGTCTGGGTGATTCTAGATAATTTCTCGAGTGAAATATTGACAGGGTTGAATCCATCGAAATCCTCTCATCGGCATGGTGTTACACATTACGGTGCCGTAAAGGTTATTACAGTCTAGGTAGGTATTGTAGGAGCTACGCTCTGCTGGGTGGAATGTTTCGGGAAGATCCTTATTATTTGCTATGGCTAGTCTATGCGTAATTATTGAAACACCCCCTCTTATACCCTTCTCAATAAAGAGATGTATATCAGGATCTTGGAGTAGTTCCAATTTCACTTGGGTCATGTGAAGTGGACTTTGCCAAGCGAAACCGGGACCCGTATATGCCTGCGCGTAATCTAACTTGTAATATTCTAGACACATAGCCCTGAAACTTTTGCTCGAACTATCATATGGGTTTTTCCGTTGACGCCATGTTTCGAAAACCGTGCCATGTTTCGAAATTCACGTCAAGTTTCAATCTAGTTTGTTTATTTACAAGTTTCCTAGCATAAACAAACATTGCGGCGTCGTCCATTTAATCTCTGTCTGAACTATCATATGGGTTTTCCCATTGACGTCACGATGAGAGCCACGCCATGTTTCGAAAACCGTGCCATGTTTCGAAATTCACGCCAAGTTTCAATCTAGTTTGTTTATTTACACGTTTCCTAGCATAAACAAACATTGCAACCCCAACTATCATCCCATGTCGACACTGAGCATTAGAGTTTCATACAAGCGCTTATCATGATTTCTACTTATTGACATAGGCCGTTTATTTACCATACGAGTTTCTCCATTCCAGTTCACCGACCTCGTTATTTACATTTCTTATCCTTGAAAATGCGAAATAGGTCTATCAATAAAGGGAAATTGGTTTAAGTTGAAATAATTTCTAAAGTTTATATTTAGAAGTATTAAATTCGGATATTAAGTTGAAATAACCCCTAAAATTTGGAATATGTCTATATATTTAGTTAAATAGTATTAAATTTGAATATAAATAACCCCTAAAATTTGAAATAGGCTTATATTTAGGTAAATAAAAAAGTATTAAATCTGAATATTTATTATTTAAATTCATTTCAATGTATTACAAGAATTTTTTAGAGTTGCATACACTTAGAGAAACCATTTGCTTACAGAATTGAAAACTTAGGAAAGTGGAATTAATAAAATATTAACGATCAGCTCGATATTTAAATTGGACACGGCATTAAAATAATGTTCATCTACACGTTCACTCCATTCCATCATTATGCAGTCATGCTGTAATTGTGAAGGATGGTCGATAATGCAGCCGTTGCACGAATTCTTTATTCCCTCAGTTAGTTGCTGTATTACTATCCCCTTAATCGCACTCTCCACACGTTTCGCTTCGGTAATGAATGTCGTCACCTGAATGTGTTTTTCCAATAACTTCTCCCATAGGAATGGTCCTATGGCAAATCCATTCCTAGTTGGGTATTGGATTCCGTAGTTCGCTCCTTGACCCTGGATCAGTTGGCGGATATTTAACATCTTCCTTTCCTGATAAGTTACAAGTTGAATTCGCTTGTCCATCGATCCCTCGAAAAAGCACGTGGTGGGTTGAGCGTCGTCCTTCTCGAAAAATCCGTATATGGAGTCCTTCATTCCGTAAAGTTGCATATATTCCTCCTCGCTTAATACGATCCCAGTTGAGCCATCGGTCATTCCTAGTCTAATCCTACAATCCGGCGTTACAGTGACTGATTTAGTTGAAGAAATCTCAAACACGTTGGAGTTATCCCTAAATATTCACATTAAATAGAAATATGGTAATCACATTAAATAGGATGTGGGCCAAGTATATGGTACTAAGATTTTATGGGGGAAATTATACTTACATTTTTCGGATCTGGATCGGTACTTCAGGGGAGGATGTAAAATGTCTTATCTTTAAACCGTCCTCGTCTTTTATACTTTAATGTCACGTGACTTTCTGACATTGTAAACATGGCGCTCTTTTTGGACCAATCATGTTCTTATAGTGAACATGGCGTTTAAACCACGTGTATGACAAAGGCTATTTACCACGTTGTCGAATATGACGCTTAAGCCTAACATTGACGCCATGATTGATTCACTAACGTCATAGCAGGCTTGTGAGAAAAAATATTTGATTCACTGGCGCCATAAGAAGAAAAATTCCGTGGGCGTCCATTGACGCCATATTTATTGGTGCCAGATCATGTGCCATCTGGCACTGGCTGACGCGGCACACTGACGCCAGTGAGCCAAATTCGGTTGTTTGATTCACTGACGCCATATTTACTGGTGCCATCTGGCACTGTCTGACGCCAGTGGGCCAAAGTCGGTACTTTGTATCTACTCGCATCCGCACCGCACTCTTATTTAAATCATGACCGCTTCTTTTCCGTTTTCACTGTCCCTTTAAAAAGGCGAACAATACTTTTTCTTCAGACCATGTGAAAATAATAGCCCATCGTTAGATGTTCATCAAACGATGTAGCGAAAAACCATGGATAAAGAATGCGCGTGAGCTTGAAATTTTATTATCACGACGCTACCGGATCGGCAACTCCCTATCTCGAACGACAGGTCATTCCGTTTATACTCTATTACAGGATCGGTTGTCAGCACGCGCAAACCTAGGTCGCAATGTAATTTAGCCTTGCTAGTGCTGACAAGAGGCTAAAACACTTCGGGATATTCTAAACGATTTTAAATCCTGAAGATCCTGAAGTTTTTTGTATCTTGACAGCACGTACATGGTTAGGTTACATCGAGACCTAGGTTTGCACTTGCTGACAACCGATGTTGTAACATGAGTATATACAGAATAAGCTGTAGTTCGAGATAGGGAGTTGCCTATACTATAGCGTGAAAACAAATTTCACGCTCTCGGGCATTCTTTATCCATGGAAAAACTATCGCGCTACCTTTACCCTTACAAAAATTATCCAAAGAACCTCTTCAAAACCCTATAGAGTTCTATAGAGGATTTATGGAGCTCTATAAGCTATAGACCAACCCAAAAAGTTTTTGTGTTGTTGATTTCTAAAACTGTTCTAAAGAAATAGTTTTAAAGAATTATAAACAATCTTTTTGTTGTTTATTTCTAAACAACTCTATACAAACTTTAATGCTTTCTAAGTAAATTCTAAAGAAATAGTTTTTTAGATTTATAAACAATCGTTTTATTGTTTCTTTCTAATAAATTCTATAGAAACTTTAATGCTTTCTAAACAAGGTTTAAAGAAATAGGTTTAGAGAATTATAAACAAAATTGACATGAAATTTTCTATAATAATGCTATGGAATCCTTAGAGGTGTCTACAATAATTAAATGTCGACGTATTTCTAGCTGGCTCGTGTCCTTAAATTATTCAGAAATATGATAATTTTTGCATGGCCCCAGCACCTGAGATATGGTTCAAAGGAATAATTTTATCATTTTAATAATAAAATTTATTTTCTTCGAGGGACTATCTAGCTAGTCGCATTCAAATTTATGTTTGAGCTCTGTGACAAAAATATAACCGTTAAATGCTTCAACATTGAATTCCAATAATTTTACATCTATGTCGGAGATAGGATAACCCACAAGCTCTGATAAAATTTTGGCTTTATGAAATATTTTTGATTTTGTTTTGTACTGATGAATTAGTTTAAATTTTTTAACCGTGATAAAGTAATTAACATGACAATCACAGATTATGAATTTGTGCGCACAGTGAGCATCTTTGATGCTATAAAAGCCCTCTATAATGCCAAAATCGCCGGCTTTTAGCTTGATGCCACAGTTAGACCTTTTCGCTACTTCTTTGGAAGCGAACTTGACGCCTAATATTTTCATTTTATCAAACCTACATACAAAAGCATTTTTACTGCAATAAGGTTCCAGGGCTCTTTTTTGGATATTTGTTAAAGAGTGTTGTGATGGGAGACCGTAGCAAAATATTCCTTTCGACACGTGGCATACCTTTTGAGTTAAGACATAGCCTCTTAAAAGTTCGCTAAAATAATCCCCTACAGTACCTTTTTCAACAGTTGAAAAAGAATTTTGCGCTAATTCTGAGATCTTTCCAAGAATTACTATTTTTTCCGCAATTTGCATAGGTACATTTTGAGTTCAATGAAATAGTTTCATAATTTTACCATTCATATTTTCAAATTGGAAACACGAGACAGACCATAATGGGCCCCAGTTTTGTACTGTTTCGTGCAAATGAAGCATTAAATGAACATTAAATGACATGTGTTCATCTCCATAAATTTGGGCATACTGTTTGACAAACTTGCTTAACTGTTTTTTTCGCCTCTTGAATCATGAGTGATGTAACAACTTCCGAAAGCAATAGAGACAATCCAATTACTAACTTTAACCAACGATTATAATATTTCACGGCCAAGACGTTTTGTAATAAAACTGGAGAATAGTACAGAAGCCAGGATCTCCACTCATTGGCCTTCCACTGTTTACGATCTTTGATGCTTCTTGGTGTACGAGTTATTTCATCAGCGGGTTTCAGACACATAAAGATTGCGTCAATTTCCTTCAATTGCTTCCCAAGATAAAATTCGCTTTGATGATTTGAAGAGTCAAACCACATACTAGTTGTGCTCTTGAAGACGCCTTGGCACGCTGCATGAATATAGTCCACTGCAAAACCTTTAATTATGTCAATGTGCGACAGCAACATTAAAATGGAGGGCCCTTTTACTCCATTTACTGGAGTTCCAGTCGTGTTTGCTAGCTTGCATCAATTTTTGTTTGGGCAGCATTGCGTTCTGGACCTAATCCACCTTCATAAATTCGGCAGCTACCGTTTCCTTTAGGAATTCTTCGACCCTCATTCAGACACCAATTACATCCGAAAGTGCCATTAAATTGGTGTACATTTTGAATGGTACAGCGCGCAACTGAGTCACATGATAAAGGTCCGGGGAACACTTTAATAGATCTGACCTGTCCATCTATTTCATGCTGGAAACCGCACCGCGAAAGTTGGTTCATTTCATTAACAAATGGCTTCAGAAACGTGTTTATCTCTGGTTTTTCAGCACCAAACCATAATGCTGCAAGTTGAACATTTTTCCTTTGCTCTTCAAACAGTAGTTCATTAACAATATAAAGCAAAGGCCAAATTGTATAACCAGATAAATGGAAGACCGGGACTCCATCTGTGTTCCAGGTTATTGAGAAATCTCTTCCCTTTCTCATTGGTAAACGTTTGTATGATTCCCCATTTAGAAAACATTTTTTCTCTTCATAATCTGATTCACGACGTTTTTCTAAGAGCGTTTTGATTTGATTTTCAATAGAAAAAACCACAAAATAATTCCCTCTTTCCAAGCTTTCTTTAAGCTTGACATTTCGATTGCAAAACTCGCACCGTTTTTCTTCGATTCCTATATATCCTTTGCAAACGCAGCAATACATGTGGTAGGAGAAATCACTCTTTGCTTGTTCAAAATGTTTATAGAATAAGTATAGGCAATGTGGCAGCAGAGAATGTTCCGGCAAGTGAAGAGAGAGAAGCGTTAACAAAGACGATGTTGCTTCTTTGCTTTGTTGATGCCGTAAGACATGACCCATAACAATCAGTAGGTTTTCTTTCAGTGTCAAAATTGCTCCGGGGAAAAGCTTACTTTCCTGAATAAAAAAACAAATGGTTAATTTCCTTCTATACCTACACTGAACTGCATTGGAACATACCATATCATTTTGTCCTTCGTTTTCATCATCAGATGGGACATCTTGCTCTTCAACTACTGCACGCTGCAATATTTAAAAAACGTTAAAAAGGCTACTTTTTTATTATTAATTATTGAAATTCCTTGATGCTACCATAAATTTCAAAAATTTGTTAAAGGGAGAGGGAAATGGTCAGAAAATATTTTTATTCAATTTCTATTGTTTAAACTACCAGATCGGGGATAATGAAGTTCAAAACAAGTTATTTTTAATTGATTAAGGATGTTAAAAATATGCTTAAAAGCATTAGGATAACTCACCAAAACTTTCTGGTTAATTTATAATCAATTTTCAAAGTTCTGATATTAGCTCGTTAAGCCTAACTCTACTTTGCAACAAATTCTGAAGGCAATAATTTCGTTTTTAAAGAGGAATTTTCGGCGTGGGTAGCCACGAGCCATATCGGCTCGTGCGTTTTTAGTGGCCTCTAATGGGTCGCTGAAAATCTCTTTTAGAAAAAGAAATTTCCATCTTCAGAATTAGTTGCAAAATAGTTTGGCTTAGCGAGCTAAAATCAGAACTTTGAAAATTGATTATAAATTAACGAGAAAGTTTTGGTGAGTTATACTAATGCTTTTATGCATATTTTTAACATCCTTAATCAATTAAAAATAACTTGTTTTTCTACTTCATTATCCCTTTAAGTAACAGCATTTCACGAATAAAACTTAATTTTCATTAATTTTATATTATGTTTCCACGGTACCGCGTAAAGACACTAAGCTCTATATTTTAAAAAGTTATCACTATATGTTCCACTAGCTAAACGTCTTCTAACTATGGCGCAACTCTTTACTTCTCGAATATTGGACACTCGAAAACTTTCCCTCCCTCTAGTCCACATTTGGTAATATCTTATTTCTTTGAGAATATATTAATATCACTTAAAATGTCGGGCGCCACCAGACGCTTGCGGGGGTTCTATGCTTGCATGCACGAGCAGCAGGCTAGGATAATATAGTAACGTTAGACGAAAAATATTGATACTCACAATGGAAACTGATGAACTATTGCTAATACTGGAAGCCTCATTTCTACTACGAGTTGAATTTTTTTCAAGCTGCTGATTATCCTCTGACACCATGCTGTCATCATCGTTTGCTACATCAGCTACTGGATGTGCTAAACTAACAGAAACCGAGCTGCTAGAACTGTTCATGATGTCACGAGATGCTGTAGTTTCGGCAGGAACGGAATTAATGAAAATATTTCTTAGAACTGTAGATGAAGGTGTATTTTTTGGTTGGTCTAAGTTACGATGGCCAAATGATATAGAAGTATCACGATAAAGTCCAATGCTTCTTCCTATTGCATCCTTCTTAATAGCATTTTGACGAGATAATCGTAGGCGATAAGCAGTTTTTCTTGGTATTTGTTTGTTTGCTGATCATAGATAGGTTTTATACTTCTTCCCAATCCTTTCCATATTGGTAAAATAATACACAGACTTTCTGGACCTTCAAAATTATTAGCTGGTATGGTGATGAGATCCTTAGGCACTATTATTAAACACAGTCTTCTCTTGACTCTTGATCTTGAATAAGGGACCAAGTCTTAGGACAAAAATTTAAATGAGCCAGATACCTGTATTTCTGTTACTAAGAAACAGATCACAAATTTAAATTGGAAAGAATATTTATAAAGTTTTTCTACATATTATTATATAAATAAGTGGGATTAAAAAAACTAAACTTACTGAATAATATGGATTAATCGGACAGTCGGGCACCCTTACTATAAACAAAAGTATGTGCATAATCACGTGTACTAGGTTTCTAGAGCATGGATAAAGAATGCGCGTGAGGCATATTTTGTTCAGACAAGAGGATATACAGCTCCATATCTTGAGCGACAGTTTACTCGACATATACCGCGTTCCAGAGTTGGTCTCTAATACTAAGCTTCACCAGGTTTCCAGCGCTAGTTCTCAGGTGGCGCTACAGTCATTTTTCAACGTCTGTTATCAGTACGAACAAAGCTGTTTTATACGTTATCTCTATTGAAATACGAGATACTGACCTAGCTTCGCGTCTGCTGACAACCAATTCTGCACTGCGGTATATATCGAATAAACTGTCGCTCGAGATAGGGAGTTGCATATCCTGTGAACGCTGTATGCGTCACGGGCATCCAAGTTCTAAAGTGGAAATACGGTAAGCTTTGTCTTAATAAAAAGTTTGTTTTGTTTACTAGTGAATTTATTAAGAACTGGCATAACATAATTAAGATTAGTTAATTTATCTTTTTATCTATTTTTGTTGTAATTGTTTTTCTTGTTCATTTGCTTTGTCTTACTTTGTACCTGATTCGGGACACAATAAGCTTCCAGCTTTCATATCTCGTTTCATAAACATTATTATTATTATTAGTTTTGAACGAAATAAGGTAAGAAAGAGTAATGGCAGTCCTCCTAGGCTAGCTGTATTAAAGTCTAAAGGCGGGTAACACGCGGGGTGGCAAGTGGGAAGTAGTCTATTGTGAGCAAAGGCTTAATCAAAAATAAATTTATTTTTATTTTAATTATTTTTGGCTTAAGTAAGGTAAGAAAGGGTAATGGCAGTCATCTTGGGTTAGGCCTAGTTTTGCAGACAACACGGGGTGGCATGCCGCGTGCAGTTATTGGGAATTATTCTATTGTAAGCAAAGGCTTAGTCTCTAAGGTAAAGGAATTCTATCAATGTTTTCCGACTAGTACAAGATGAGGGCAGTTTTAGGTAAAAAAGTGTGCCTTAAATTATGTGTACAAAAAAATCGAATTAAGAAAAGTACGTTAGATATTTTGAAATTCAAACCAGCCGCGAAATACCGCCCAACTTGTTTTCCCCGTAGTGACTTCACTAAGGGGATTCATTGGTTGTTTGGAAATGGGAGAATGTAGGGAGCCATAGACATTAGGGAGCTTTATACCACTGGGGAAGCGGTGCATGTTTGAGAAGACCTGGTATTTTTTTATACTAAATGGCAATATTTTTGACCGCTTTTAACTGGCAAATGCACTAAATAATAAATGGATAGTACAGTTAATTACTATAAAATATTGAATAATTGTGAAAATTGTTACAATTATTTTTTTTTATTTTTATTTTATTTTCCCAAAATACGATTAATAACAATTTAATTACGATTTCGTTATAGGTCTAATAATGTCCAGAAAAAAAGAACAATTCTAATTACGTATTAGTAAATTGGCTAAATCAGGCTATATGGGATGTGATAAAAGTAAAACTAGCATTTCAGCATGACGCTGATCTGTGCGAGAATATTTGTGGCTCTCCGGAATCTTACTTTGGACAACGATTAGAGTTTAGTTGGATTGTATCAGAAGGACCTTCCCCGGGTGTATTACTTGGAATTGGTAAGTACTTATTACACACTTTGATATAATTTGCTTTTAATAAGTAGAACGTTGTCATATATTTTAAATTAGGTACATCCAAGGAGATGGAGGATAAAATAAGTAATTTAATTCAGAAGCACTATGACCAGATTGGGGAGGGAATTCCAGATAATACTCTAAATAATAGTGCAATTAGTATTGTTTCCGGGCCAAGTGACGTAAGTGGTCGCAGAGTCAAACTATTTTCAATGTTGTAGCGTTTATTAGATTTACCAATTTTAGCTTAGGAGCTATAAAAGCCAGCAACAAAACTCATTATTGAATTTGATTAACAATGCGAATAGTAAGGAACAGTTCACTTCTGAATCTTCTTCAGAGTTAGCTAGTGGAATTAGCAAAGAAAAATATACTCGTTTAAGAGAAAAATATGACAAACTCAAATCTGAAATGAAAAAAACTAAAGCTGAAAATGAAAATCTCAAGGGTATGATATCATACATAAACATAGGTACCCAATATTTTTACTCGCTATTATAATATTGTTTTTATGCAGATGAAAAATCCGTGATGAATCAACTGAGGCACTTGGTAGGAGAGTTAGAGCGATCAAAACGAAGCTGGGTTAATTGCAATAGTGACTTTTCTCCCTCAACTAACAGTGGCTCCAGTTCAGAAGAGCCTCAATTAGCTAACGAACAAGTAAGAAATATAATTTTATATCAACCGATACTTTTAGACAAGTGTGCATGAGTGAGCTGCTTTGTGCTGATCAAACATCATTACATAAAAGTAATAGATGATTATTATATAATCATAACCCACCAATGGTTTGCGCGTCATTTTTAATGTTTTCTTCGATAGTTAAGAATTTCAAAGATTAAAATTTGACAGCATAGGTTAATCTTTCAAATCTTTACTCAACAACATAAGTGTACTAATATATGCCAACACTCAATCCACAATCATAGAAATATGAGATAGCTCCTGAAGTGTTTATTGATAAAGGGACTCTAGCAACTATGCTACGAATTTCCCCAACAGGAACGAAGTTTGCTCGAGCCTTATTGGTATCGGTTTTCAGCACCGAAGAGCTCATTGGATCTTCCCTAACTGGAAGATCCAGTAATGCACACAAATCTTCAACACCAAAGCGTTGTTTAGATAGCTCCCGTGTGAATGCAGTAATCGGTATGTTATTACTAACTATATTCAAAACTGATATTAAAATTGTTCGACGGTGATTAATGTACTTTCAGCATACACGTTGAAAAAATTTAAAACTTCTACAAAAAGAGAAGTACATGACTCTCTGGCGAACAAAATAAAAGAAATTAATATGCAATACAGAAAAACTATAGAACCATGAATATGTAAATTTTAGTGTAATAAATATTAATTTTAATAGCTACTAGCTGGAACATATCTCTCGCTCTCAGAGCTCAGGCCTATGATAGATTAGAAAACTGCAAATATTATTTTACAAAATCTCTAAAGATATTTTACAAAATCTCTAAAGATATTTTACAAAACCTCTAAAGATATTTTACAAAGCCTCTAAAGATATTTTAAAAAACCTCTAAAGATATTCAACAAAACCTTTAAAGATATTCTACAAAACCTCTAAAGATATTTCACAATTTTATAGAGCTATTTTATGACATCTCTAAAGGTATTCTACAAAATCTCTAGCGATTTTTTGTAGAAACCTAAACGATTTCTAAAGACGGTCTATAAAATGTAAACCTTGTTTTTCTAAAAGCATCCTTTAAAGT
This sequence comes from Phalangium opilio, assembly GCA_019434445.1. Taxonomy (NCBI): domain Eukaryota; kingdom Metazoa; phylum Arthropoda; class Arachnida; order Opiliones; family Phalangiidae; genus Phalangium; species Phalangium opilio. Next base: position 216,254 of record JAEQBA010003349.1, read on the forward strand.
TTCTAAAGAATATATACAGAGTTAACTCTACAAAATTTCGATAAAATTCCTCAGAAATCGCTTTAGAAGAACCTAAAGAAAAATGACCCAAGACTATATAGATGTTCGAAGAAAAACATATAGGTTTCTCTTTAAAAACGTTTGAGAAAAATCTATAGAGTATCTATAAAAAATTTTTTTAGAACATTTTTGTAAGGGTTTCATTGTATCTAGTTAAATTAAATGAAAGAAGGCTCTTATCTATTTATTATTATTTTTAAATTTTTCCGGAGTACGTTAATACAATGCCCAAGGAGCGAGAAGCGCTCACATATTTTTCAAAATGGCTCCCCGTAGAGAATGGAAACATTGGGACAAGTCCTGCGAGGTAAAATGCCTAGAACTTTGGAGAGTAAGTGCATAGCCGACTTGTATTAATAAAGGCCTATAGGTGATCCGCGGTTTTTTTTCTGATATTGGCAATGGCCGTCGCGATCTGCGGCCGCTAGATGTCGTTCTTAGGGGGAAAATTTTGAGGCGGGAACTTCAAAACGAATGAAAATGCCAATAGAAGAAAGCTTACTTTTTGCCTTGAGGTTGGGTTTTTTTTTTGAATAAAGTAAGGCAGTTTATTTAGAAGTAATACATTTACTTGATAACAATATATTTGTTTTTATCTCATTTAAAGTGCGTTTAGAAAAGTATGTTTTCTACTTTTCTATCACAGTACAATGTAATATTTTCAAAATAAGTGTTTTGATTAGTACCTAACATATGAAATTTTTTGAATCACATTACAACTTTGCATATTTTCGGGCAAAGGGTTTTTATTTGTACGTTTTGACTGTTTCTTCAACGTCACTTATATCTTTGGCATAGTTGATCATTAGGAGTTTGACAAGATTATCTAACATAATATCACATAAATTAATATATACATTTCACAGTAGGATTGAAAAATCAGACACGAATCCTACGATGATTTATAATTTGTAATTTTATATACTTTTGATTTGTAATTATAATTTTTCATTTGAGGTTCATGTAATTTGACCAACCCTGTGAATATGAATATATTTACCAAAACATTACTGGGGTATTTTAGGGCAAGGAATGAGGGTGGATACGAAATCTGAGAGAAATACGCGCCTTAACTGCGGAAACGATTGGGTCTGGTGGGACGCTGAAAATGGGGGAGGGATAGGTATATATTAATTTATGTGATATTACGTTAGATAATCTTGTCAAACTCCTAATGATCAACTATGCCAAAGATATAAGTGACGTTGAAGAAACAGTCAAAACGTACAAATAAAAACCCTTACCCCGAAAATATGCAAAGTTGTAATGTGATTCAAAAAACTTCATATGTTAGGTACTAATCAAAACACTTATTTTGAAAATATTACATTGTACTGAGATAGAAAAGTAGAAAACATACTTTACTAAACGCACTTTAAATGAGATAAAGACAAATATATTGTTATCAAGTGAATGTATTACTTCTAAAAAAACTGCCTTACTTTATTCAAAAAAAAACCCAACCTCAATACATAAAGTAAGCATTCTCCTATTGGCATTTTCATTCGTTTTGAAGTTCCCGCCACAAAATTTTCCCCCTAAAGGCGACATCTAGCGGTCGCTAAAAAATTGGTATGCCGCCCCATGGGTAGCTTCCTACCTATGGGCCTTTATTAATACAAGTCGGCTATGGAAAGTGACTTACAATTTAAAATATGTAGACTAATGCTTTCTGATTAGCGTATCTACCCCTTTAACTTCTTAGATTTTAACCGATAGTGATAAAGAGGAATATTTTGATATGGCTAAGGACCACAAAAACGTTATTTACAACCACAAATGGAAATCGAGAGAAGGATGAAAATAACGGCTGACGAAAAGGAATGGATTAGTGATAAACGAATTCGAAATAAAAAAGAAACGGAAGCCGCGGAAATGAATGATAAATTTAAGGCATTTTATCACACATAATTTAATTTCACGTCATAAATTACATAAACATTAAACTATCATCTGCAGCGTCTCGCTCGAAGAAACTAATGGCCTCGTACCTTAAATCAAATCGTCAACGTCACCAGCCTCATCATCCGGACAAACCTCAGCATCGGAACAGTTAATAGAGATGTACGAAATTTTTAAAACTCTATATTTACCTTAAAAATTCATTATAATTTCTTTTAACACCCTAGTACGGATATTACGGCCACGGAACCACTCAAAGCGAGACCAACGCCACCGAGAAATCCCTTCAAGGTAAATAAAAAATGAATACCCGTATAGAAATATATTTCATCCAATTGTCATTAAAAGGTGACTAAGGCGCCATCTCTCCTTTGCCCAAATAAGTGTCAAAACAACATTTCCAATACAATGACATCCAGTATCAAATTACTGAATTTAAATATTCACCAAATCGAAAATTGTTTGTCCTTTGTTTTTCGACGCTGAAGAGAATCTCATCCAGTAACGAAATCGTCGCCTAAGAGGGTCCTTGCAAAGTTTACATTCTGTAATTTAAAGAAACAGTCAGAAATTCCAATTTTTTTCAAATCTGATGTGTTTTTTGTTTAAAAATGTTTTTTGACAGTGTTTAAATTTCCGTCAATAATTCAACTAAATTTAACTCTAACACCGTTTAAATAGTCTATTTTACTAAGGATTCTGTACGGTACCCGCATCAACCCGAGGGGTTAGTCACTTGAATAATCAGGTGTACAAAACCGCAAAAATCGATTACTTGATTTCTAGAATTCTTTGAAAATCATCAGTAATCAAAATCATTTCTGCGGGTAATCAAAGGTATCAGAAATCTCCGATAATCACTGGAAATCACGTGAAATTTTGAGAAAATTAGAAATAATCACATGATTTACTAGTAATCTTTGTAATCACCTCGGTAATCACGCCTTTCGTGAAATAATCACGCATAATCAATGGAGGAATTCGAAAATCCAAAATAAAAATCATAATAAGTTGAAATAGAAATAATCACTGTATTCATCGAAATTCACGAGGAATCCAGTGGTAATCACGGCATTCACCAAAAAATCACCGGAATTCATTGGAATTCAAACGGAAATCACAAGTAATCCGCGGCAATATCGGGAATCAGTGTAATGATTATGGAAATCACCGAAAATAATAGTAATCACAGAAATCAAGGAATTCGTCCAGTAATCATAGGAATTCATATAAAAATTCAGAAATCAGTAATCAGGTGTACAAAATTTTGGCGAATGACTAGCCCCTCGCATCAACCTGCTAAGTAGGCCAGGACAGATAGGCCAAAAAAGGGCTTGACCTAGAACATTTGAACATAGATGAAAATTGGTACATGTGTTGTTTTTGACCCAACAAAAAATATACTAAAAGTCCCCTGCTGTAGAGCGCGAGCTTTCGCCGCCATCTTGGTAAATGGCCGCCGTGAATTACAGCTACAATATATTCCACGTTCTTCTTCAAAAACTATGAAAATTGGTACACATTATGATTGGAACCACATGAACATCATGGCTAAATTTTACAGATCTGTGTTCAATAGTTTGGTCGCCATATTGGAAAATGGCTGCCGTGAATGCTAGGTACAGTATATTTCACCATGTTGTTGGAAAATTATGAAAATTGATAGATATTATAATCAGAGCTGTGCGAATCTCATATTAAAATATTGAAGCCATTAGTCAGAGTTTGGCCGCCATGTTGGAAAATGGCCGCCATCGATGCCATTTAGATACAGTATATGGTTCAAAAATTATGAAAATTCGTAATTGTTATGTTGAAGTTCGTCTAAACATCATACTTGAACATTGAAGACGTGCTACTGATAGTTTGGGCGCCATCTTCGAAAATGACTGCTCGAAGTGCCAAATATATTACCGATATATAAATTTTTTCGATATTTTTTTTATTGAGAAGATGATTTTCATGAACGTATAAAACGCCATAACAATAACTATTTTCGAGTCTAAATTATCGACCGATCTTCAAAAATGGTCCCTGATATATTACTATCCTAAAATCTGGAAAAAAAGAAAAGGAAAGCCATATTAGTCGGATTTTGGTTAGGAAAAACCGTTTTATATCGGTATATACATTCTAGTGTCGTCAAGGATTAGATTTAAGAAAATTTTTAACATTTCGTTCATATTTCTCGTCATCCTGAAGATTTTTTATTACAGCTTATACCTTGACAATGACCACACATTGCCCAGCAATCAACATTCACAGTTATTATTCACAGTTCATATTCTCTAATCAACATGTTGAGAATAACAGCTTATAATAACTTTTCTTTCTAGCAGAATTTAGGGCAATGATTTTCATGTGGCCATTTTTAAAGATGGCGTCGATAGTTTCGACTTCGAGACTCCCATTTTTTGTTGTTTATTACGTTAATGAAAATCATTTATTCAAAAAAAGGAATTTCAAAAAGATTTATATATTTGAAATATATTTAGCATTTCCAGCAGTCATTTTCGAAGATGGTGCCCAAACTATCAGTAGCACGTCTACAATATTCAAGTATGATGTTTAGACTGTCTTCAACATAATTATTACCAATTTTCCTAATTTTTGAGCCATATACTGTATCTATATGACATTGATGGCGGCCATTTTCCAACATGGCGGCCAAACTATCTGATTAATGGCTTCAATATTTTACTATGAGGTTCGCACAGCTCTGATTGTAATACCTATCAATTTTCATAATTTTCCAACAACATGGTGAAATATACTGTACCTAGCATCAACGGCGGCCATTTTCGAATATGGCGACCAAACTATTGAACACAGAGCTGTAAAATCTGGCCATCATGTTCATGTGGCTCCAATCATAATGTGTACCAATTTTCATAGTTTTTGAAGAAGAACGTGGAATACATTGAAGCTGGCATTTCCGGCGGCCATTTTCCAAGATGGCGGCGAAAGATCGCGCTCTACAGCAGGGGAGTTTTAGTATATTTTTTGTTGGGTCAAAAACAACACATGTACCAATTTTCATCTTTATGTTCAAATGTTCTAGGTCAAACCCTTAAAGTCCTGGGCTAAAGCCTCAGCGCCCCTATATTGTTTTTTTGGGAGTTCAGCACAAGGTTTGAAGGACGTCATGGTCATTCTATCCTAAAGCCCATTCGTTAGTCTTTGGACTGATAAACACTGGAACAACTTTCAGCAAAGACTGTTGTGTTGGAATTGCCCATAATAAATTAGCTGCTAAACTAGTCGCTGGTAAATATTCCAGGAATTGTTCATGGAACTTAAAGAAAATTTTGCGTTGCCAATATCAACGCCATACAGGATGTTCAAACCTGTAATCTAAATTATATACACTGTTAAAAAAAACTCGGTTTTGGTATTAACAACAGTCCTGTTGTCCCTTCTGGCCTGGCCAGACTCGATTACCCCAGTAGCACAATCGACGTTGGGCCAACGGAGTCGGTTCGAGGTCCAACCAACACTGACGTAAAAGCGTCGGCCGTAGAAATTTTGCCAGCACTTTAACCGACTCTAAAAAGTAAGCGTGTCCAGCTCTTACATTATCAAACAAGAAGTCGGCTTTGTTATCTGGTTATGGTCGGATTATTAATCTATTTGCGGTCGGCTCTATCGACTGTTATTTGTAGGATTGATGGCTTGTTTGTGGTCGGCTTTATGGCTTGTTTGTGGGCGGCTTTATGGCTTGTTTATGGTCGGCTTTATGGCTTAATTAGGGTCGGCTTTACGACTTGATTATGGTCGGCTTTGTGGATTGTTTATGGTCGGCTTTGTGGATTGTTTATGGTCGGCTTTATGGATGTTTTATGGTCGGCTTTACGACTTGATTATGGTCGGCTTTGTGGATTGTTTATGGTCGGCTTTATGGATGTTTTATGGTCGGCTTTATGGATGTTTTATGGTCGGCTTTATGGATGTTTTATGGTCGGCTTTATGGATTGTTTATGGTCGGATTTACGGATTGTTTATGGTCGGCTTTATGGATTGTTTATGGTAGGCTTTACGGATTGTTTATGGGCGGCTTTATGGATTGTTTATGGTCGGCTTTATGGATTGTTTATGGTCGGCTTTATGGATTGTTTATGGTCGGCTTTACGGATTGTTTATGGGCGGCTTTATGGATTGTTTATGGTCGGCTTTATGGATTTTTTATTGTCGGATTTAAGGCTTGTTGATGGTCGGATTTAAGGCTTGTTTATGGTCAGATTTAAGGCTTGTTTATGTTCGGCTTTGTGGCTTGTTTATGGATTGTTTATCGTCGGCTTTATGGATTGTTTATCGTCGGCTTTATGGATTGTTTATGGTCGGCTTTATGGATTGTTTACGGTCGGCTTTATGGATTGTTTATGGTCGGCTTGATGGATTGTTAATGGTCGGCTGTAGGATTGTTTAAAGGTCGGTTTAGAGATCTTTTACTGTAGGTAATGCGAAGTGTCTCTGATATGGTCGGCTAACAGAACTGTTGCAGTAGATTTATCATCCTATCAGCTGTTTAATAGTCGGTGTATAGTCTGCAATTAGTCGGCTTATCATATGTTTTTAGTCAGCTAACAATAGCCAGCCAGTCTGTTACTTTTAATGGCAGGCTTCTAGTCAATTATGACTTACGTGTCGATTAATGGTATTTACTAATCAGGTTTATATCGGCTTGGGAATTTTGATGACTTACACTATTTAAATTAAAAATAATTTCGAGGAATGAGCACTATTATATAACTCAATATCAAAAATTTAATCACAGGCATATAGTTTCAAATTTCGACGATAAGTGGTATCGTAGTTCAATTTATATCTTTTGTAGTTCCAAATTTTTAACAGGTTTAACGAAATATTAAAAAAGCATATACTAAAGGAGAAATAGAAATAATTCTGTATTTCAAAACGTAAAAGTTACAGAGTTCATGAAGCAGATAATCAGTTTCCATAATAATCTTCATCATCAGAGTCCATGTTTGTATCAAGGTTTGGAATGATAGCAGAGTTTCCGGCCTCGGGAGAGTCTCCTGTTTCAGAGTTTGGGGCGTCTTCAAAATGTTCCACTTCATAAATATGTCTTTCATCATTGCTGTTGACATCGTTATCAAAAGGCTGCCTTTTATTTTTTTTCAGTCGCTTAAGGCGTCCGCCATTGCGATCACTCTTGTGTTTTAACCATTTTATAACAACAGCTTCTACTTCATATTCTGTGCACTTCCTCAATTTGGGATGCGCCATGACTGCAGCTATAATAAATGCCCGTGCTATTACTATAAAATTACATTAAAGGAACACTTTGAAGAAATGGCATACCAAAGATCACATCTCTTAAAATTAGTTTTGAAAAGGCAATTTTCCCATTTGCCCCGTTCCAATTCATTTTTAAAACCAAACTGTGCTCGAAGGTTTTTCGCAAAGCTCTTCTGGTAATATCATCGGGAAACTTTCCACCCCAGGTTTTAAATAAGGCTATCTATATTTTAACATTTTATTAGATTTCTACTCTAATTAGCATGCCAGAATTGATTTTGAAAAACTCACTGTCTTGTTTCTTTCTTCTTCATTTTGAAGTAGTTCTTCTACCTCACGCAATTGTTTTTCATTCGAAATTGGTAGCTGGAAATTAACGGTTTGTGTGTGTGGTGTTGAACGAAAGCCATAATTTTCCAAAATGCCCTTCGACAATTGCTCCAACTTTGAATTCATGTCAGCAAGCGCAGTAAGAACAGTTCTTTGAAACTTTTCTGTAAAAACATGATTTAATTAGTGCAATTCACGTGAAAATCAATAGCAATGTGGAATTTTACCTTGAGACATTAAATTTCCAGTAGATCCAGTGAGGACTTTACCACTGAATACGTCATTTTCACTATCTAAAATCCTTCGGGATGTATTTTCAACTGGTGTTGCACTTTTTGCATTAAGAATGGTTTTGTTTTGACTCTGAGAGGTTCCCACTGCTGACTTTCTTATCTCAAGTTCTTTACCACCGGACACCTTAACTCCTTTTTTTTGAGCCAAAACGCTACTCGATGCACAAGTATTTGAATTACGACATGATCCACTAATGATTACACGGCTTGATCCACTATTGATTGTACGGTTTGATCCGGTATTAGTTGCACTTTTTTTCCCCGGATTGCACGAGCTACTTATTGACCTACATGCCTCTGGATTAAGATCTGGCACGCTTAAGACTGAACTACTTCTTGATACACTACTACTGACTGCAGTACGGGCTGACTTAGGGCTGACTGGGTGACTTTTAGAAGTGGGACTGACTTCATAACGGATGGACTTGGGGCGGACTAGATGACGTCTTGACTTGGGGCTGACTAGATGACGCCTTGACTTGGGGCTGACTAGATGACGCCTTGACTTGGGGCTGCCTGGATGTCGGCTTGACTTGGGGCTGACTGGATGTCGGCTTGACTTGGGGCTGACTGGATGTCGGCTTGACTTGGGGCTGACTGGATGTCGGCTTGACTTGGGGCTGACTGGATGTCGGCTTGACTTGGGTCTGACTGGATTCCGGCTTGACTTGGGTCTGACTGGATGTCGGCTTGACTTGGGGCTGACTGGGGGACTTTTAGAATTGGGGCTGACTGGGGGACTTTTAGAATTGGGGCTGACTGGATGATGGCTAGACTTGAGGCTGACTGGATGATGGCTAGACTTGAGGCTTATCATTTGATGAACTTGCTGCTTATGACCTGACTTGAGACTGGCTAGATTATGATTCCTTCCGTTATCGGCCTGTAATTTGCTAAGTCCGCTAACAATTGTTTTATTGCTGGACGCGCTTCTTAGTACTTTCCTACTTGATTTGTCGTTAACTGAATTGATGTTTGATGGTTTCTTATACACCCCTTTCGTGGTTGATTTTGGGTTACGACCCAATCCGTTAGAACCATTCTTAGAAACTGCTTGGCTCTTTCTCACTGTACTTCCAAAACAACCACGCTTTGAAATCTTGTTATTTGCATTTGCACTGTACATTCTTCCTCTTGTTGCTTCGTTATCCAAATCTATTTTTGATGGATCTACAGCTACGTCAAGGTGTGCTTCATCGTTACTTTCAACATATTTTTGATGCGATGATTCATCGATAGCCTCTTGTATGTTGCTTGTAACTTCAAAATTCAAATCAGTCACTAAAGCTGTTTCAGGCGATTTGCTTGAAGTTTCAATTTCTAGCGCGTCATTGACAGCAATATGTGCTTGGGAATGACCAGAAGGATTTTGTTCTTGTAGATTTTTGGGAGTTGTGGTTTCAGGAGATTCGTTTAGAACAGTGCTATCCGAGGCATTACTGTCAAGAGTATTTTCTTGAGGTTGATCGAAATTAGCATCTTCAACATGTCCATCGAAAGTAGAATTTACTAGAGGATTATTGATATTTTCTGATCCTAGTGACTGGCCAATATCGTCAATGAGAAATAGACCTTGGGTAAATGATGAATTCGCTTTCTCGTTTAAGGATGAGACTTTTTTTGGTGGGAAACAAGTGGAACCTTTTTCTCCTTGATTCAAATTGGGTATTTCTTCATTTTGGACTACAGATATATCTACTTTATGACCTAAATCACAGATGGTTTTCTCATTTGTTGTCGATTTTTGGTTTAAATTGCTTTTTGAAGTTACAGCAACAAATTCTGGAGCAGGTGGCAACTGAATGCAGGTAGAGCTCTCTTGTTTGCGTGAGAAATCTGCAATTTAATTAGGAAAACACCTCGATTACGTAACGGTTAAAAAATAATTTTTCTGTCAATCAATGTCATAGCTTCCTTGGCAAAAATGCTACCATAATAAGATGATTTAAAGGGAGGGTGAAAAGGAAAATAAAGTGATTTTTAATCGATACTTCTATTAGTTATAAGACCTATCTGCATCGAGAAACATCCAGGAAATATCTCTGAATGATTTTAAAAATCAAAATAGATTCAGATTTAATCGATAATTTGAAATTTGAGTCCCCGACCAATCGCGTAAGGCCCAGCCGTCCAGTTAACAAAATTTGAAAGTCACGCTCAATGTCGCGTGTTACGGTTGACACATCGCGTGCAATATTTATCACATCTCGTGCTAAATAATGCTCGACAAGGAGCGTGCCCTCAAATTTTGTTACTTGGAAGGCAGGGCTTTACGCGATTTGTCGGGGACTCAAGTTTCAAATTATCGATTAAATCTGAATCTATTTTGATTTTTAATATCATTCAGAGATATTTCCTGGATGTTTCACTATGCAGAAAGGTCTTATAACAAGTAAAAAAATCGATTAAAAATCACTTTATTTCCACTTCACCCTCCCTATAGAGCGTATAATAATTATTTACCATTAGATAAAGTCTTGTTCCTTTTTTTTAAGAATTTTTTTCTTTCTTGGAGCTTTCCTATCAATTCATAAGAATTTAACGCTTACCAGACTCCATGCAAAGGAACCGAAACACTTTGGTCGTACAGTGGACTCACCAATTTTTCTCTCAGTGCATTGACCCTTTGCCAGAACCGCTTGATTCATCCCCGTCTCCTTGATCACTTTCTTCGTCGCTCAGATAAGCTCTAGTATTTCGCTTTCTTTTTCTTTTTAGTTCATTGTCGCTTTGCAAATCCGAGGTATCCTCCGCTTTTTTGCAAATTTGTCGAGCTTTTTCATAGGTGTCTAGATGCTATTTGTTATTCTCTTAAAATGTTTAGTCTCCATGAGATAATTACCAGCTTTGGCAAGAATTTTCACTTGAAAAGATTCCCATTTTTTTGATGGTGGCTGACAAGCTGTTTGCATTTTAGAAATGTCGGCACTTTTGGCTTTTGCTGGCCATAAGCATTTGTTGTCTCCAATACACCAAGATATTGGCACAATATCAATAGCTCCTGGCTCATCCACAAAACTAACTATGGCATACATCTTAGCAAAACCAAACAAAAACGTCTAAATTTAATTTAAAAAATTATTAAATAAATAAAATGAAATATATTCCTTAGGCATCATGTAGCAGGGGAACCACGCTAAATAAATCATCGTTCGGCATTAGCAAACACTTCAATTTTAAACTTGAATAATTGTACGTATTAACTTGATTTGATAACCTCCCTACAAATATCCCTAATTTGGAAGACGCTACGGGATAGTCAAATAGGTCTTTCACAAATTTGCAAACGCACGCGGAAATAAATATTTCACTATCTGCATTTTTAAAAATTGCTTTTACAACGACAGTTTCACCACAAGACAGCTGAAAACAATTATCCCCTTTAGACACAGACACCACAAATTTTGGCGTTTGAAGTCTTTTAAATGTTTCTACATTCGGAGGCAAAAAATTAAAATTGACTAAAATTGGTTTCTTTAGACTGATGTCTTTGCGCTTTTCCGGTTTTGAAAATGAATTTGATTCGTCTATTCTTTCAATGACCTGTTGAAGAGGCTTGTTTGGACTTCTCAAATGTTTTTTTATGAAGTGTAGATGATTTTCGAAAGGAAATGCACTATATGCATCTAGTGGCCCGTACATCTTTACATCCTGAACTACGTGACACAAAGCGTGCACATTCATAACAATAAATTCTAAACCATAAAATTCTTTCGACATATTAATGAACATTTTAAAAAGTTCTGCATAATCCGCGTATTCTCTGTGAAAACTAGGATGTGCAAGAATGTAAACACCACAGTGTAACAACCGAAAGTGTTTTAAAACATCATCTTTTAAAATGTCTTGCAATAATATGGGCCCAGTATAGAGAAGAAACTGTCTAAGTTCCGTGGCTTTCCAAAGTTGGAAATGCTTCATAGCTCTTGGTTTGCGGGCAAACTCACTTGGAATATACTTTCCACAGTTAAGAAGCTTTTCCGACAGAAGATTGGTTAAATGGCTACTTAGTCTAACATAAAGTTTTCCGGAGAGCCAACACTTGACCATCCTTTTCACCAGTCCCAGACAAACTAGATGCATATAGTCCAATGGGAACTGTCGAACCATGTCTATATTTAAATCTACGAGGGGTGATAAATTTCCAACAAGATGATGACATTCATCTATTTGATTTCGAAATGATTCATTGGTACGTGGTGGTGCACTAAAATTGTCATCAATGAAAACAGTTCGACGAAGATATCTACTTCCTTTAACACAGCATTTGTCACATGAGTAAAAACCAGTGTGTCCTTTAATGCTTTTAATGAAAGCCCGAGCAGGAGTGTCGAGAATAAATGGCCCTTTAATATTGCAGGTGTAGTTTCTGTCGTCATATTCAAAGCCATGAGCTTCTAGATTTTGTAAGTCAATAACTAATGGCCTCAAAAACTCCTCCAAATTACCCGGTTTAACTTCTCCACAGAAGACACCAACCACGAATGGTTTTCCTACCATACCCAAGGAAAAACTATAAATACAAGCCAAAATCGGCCAAAAGTGTTTCGCAGCACTTTGAAAAATGGGAAGGCCATCTATGTTTATAGCAAATGATATTTCCCGGTCATAAAAGGGATTTTCACGTAAAAACTTCGTTAAACCATCACTAAATCCAGTGTGAAAATAATCCCCATTTTCAACCTTTACTACAGCGGCTGACCTTGGAGTTTTTATGAGAGTTCGGGCATCCTTCGGTAAAACCATACCATAAGCTCGCAACAACTCGAGAAGGGCATTTAGAGTTACATGGTTGACATTGTGATTTAAAGCCCAGTCTCGCAAACCAGATGGCATGTCTACGTTCTCTACCTCTGATGAGCTACTTGAAGTTCCCTCAGCTTGATCACTATCTGAACTTCTGGGATCTGAACTACTACCCGTATTAGAACCATCCGAATGTGCTATACCTTCAAAGGAAGAGCCTTGGCTGCCAATGTTTAAAACAGCACTTGGATTATTCATATTTAGAACATCTTGGCTTTCCCTATGTGAGCCATGAGAATGAGGACTCCCTATATCTGAATATGAACTACCGCTATCTGAATCACAAGGTTGTGGACTCCCCACATTTGAACCACGAGTCTGTGGATTCCCCTTATTAGAACCGCGAGGCTGTTGAATCTCTATATCAGAGTCGTCAGAAGTATCACCAATATTTGAATATACAGGACATTTAACTGACTTTGAGCGTACAGGGGATGTACCGTCATTATTTAAACCGATACAACTACATATCGTGGTATTTGCGCAATCCCTCCCGTGTTCAGTAATATCTTCAACAAATAAGTTGTTAGCACCATCCACTCTTTCTGAAACATCCGAAAGATACTGCGATCTCTTTCGGCGCCTCTGTCTATCGCTTAATTCATCCAGAGGCTTGTAACTACCCCTTGAAGCACGCTTATTATTCATAATGTAGTTTGTAAAAATAAATAGATCACTAAATGCTTTAAAAGTAAGAGCTCCGCATTTCATAAAACATTTTTAAATTTTAAGATTGGTTTACATACATTGAAAGATGTTATAACCCAGCAAACTTCCAAGCTCAAAATAAAACCTAAATATAGAGAAAAGTCCGTTAAAGCCCAAAAAATTTACTTAATATCAATTCAATTACGAACCTTAGTTTTTGAATGGTGCTTTGAATGGACGTGTAGTTTCGTAACGGTTAGAAATTCAAACCGGCATCCCGATTCAGTCTCAAAGCATGAAAGACACGTTGTTTAACAAAACTATTCTCGTGCAAAGGCCTAATAGAGGCACGTGGTGGCATCGACGCTACCGACGATAGATTAAATAATTCACTTATTTTTCCGCGGTAAAAACAATATTTTCAAAGTTTTTTGAACAACTATGTTATTGGCACAGTACTATTATCGTTAATTAACATTGACGTTAACGGAAATAAAAGTGAAACATTTCTCTAAGACTATAAACGACGTTGCGTAAAAATCCGTAGCGATCGCCCGGTCCAAACGCAGCGTTTAACCGTTAATAATGACGACTGACGAGGCGAGAGAGAGAGCGCGTTCACCCGTTGCCAACGTTAATCAAGGCCTGTGCGCGGTGGCTTCGAAGGGGGGACTTTTAAGAAACGCGACTTCTTATTTTCTCCCTATTTTAGCGCGAGATTTCATTGATAGCTGGACCGAAACGCGCGCGAAAATGAGTATTTAAAATTCTAAGCGCGATAAAATTAACATTTCAAATTATTTAGGTCCAGGTATTAGCGCCTCAGGTGAGAGAATTTGGCAACTTAAATTGCCAAAATAAAAATAAAAATCGGCGCCGCGCACAGGCCTTGATTAACGTAGGCAACGGTTCACCGCTCGGAGCTCCTTATCCAAGAAGACAAGAACACAATTATGTCACGTGGCTGTGACGTCGCGCCAGAGAGAATTTAAGTAGGGAGAAGAAGCTAGGGCAGAAAATGTCGTGTTTAAAACCACGTCATCAGGGCTGGGTAGGGTGGTTTCCGGTTTATCGATGCTAGAAGCCAGCTCTAGACCGGAAACTAGCTTATCTAGCTATTACCCCTTAGCTTTAGGAGTACGCTACATCATGATATCGCTTAGCACTATCAAAGGCAATAGCTTCTGCTCCATATTCAATTCTCTCTGGTCGCATTCAGCCGTATAATCCAATGACATAGGAATTATACTACTTTCTAGACCCCCAATTTAATAGGCTCAAGCTGAAGACCATGTTGAAATTTTATATGTAGATGACGTATTCCCGAGCATTTTGACACGTGATTACAAAGCGCTTGATTTTGTTCCTTTGGAAATGAGGAAATAAAACTTTAAAAGACATTGTCTCGAGCGTATATTCACTTCGCGATCATTTCAGTCGCGCGATTGGGGGTCTAGAGCTATGGTGTTATAATTCCTATGTCATAGGTTCAATCAGCGCCAAACTTGATATTACCATTTACCTCTCTTAAGTTACTTTGATGAAAACGCATTTTAGTTGGTAAGGAGTCGAGCAGCCAACATAATCCTTCATTACATTAACCGACTTAAAATGTAACTATCAGCCTACTCTATTCTATTGTTCTCAAGGCCGACTGCAAAGCGGAGTTAGCAACTGAAGTTGGATAAGAGTCGGATTTCCGTTGTAAGTGCCAACTAGACCATAAACCGACGAATCTACCTCGAACCGACTCAAACGCGGAAGAAGCTTCATTATAACGAAATTTGATATGTTTAGTATTGATCGGTAGGTAGTCGGATATGCCAACCTCTCGACCCTTGTTGTTATTTGATAAGAAACCCATGTGAGTTGGTAAGGAGTTGAGTAGCCGACCTAATCCTTTCTTACACCAACCGAAAAAAAAATGTAACTATCAGCCAACTCTATTTGTTTGTTCTCACGGCCGACTTTAAAGCGGAGCTGGTATCTGAAGTTGGATAAGAGTCGGACTTTAGTTGTAAGTGCCGACTAGACCATAAACCGACGAATCTACTTCGAACCGACTCAAACGCGGAAGAAGCTTCATTATAACTAAATCTGAAATCTTTAGTATGATCGGTAGGTAGTCGGATATGCCGACCTCTTGTCCCTTGTTGTTATTTTGATAACCCATGTTAGTTGGTAAGGAGTTGAGCAGCCGACCTAGTCCTTTCTTACTCCAACCGACATAAAATGTAACTATCAGCCAACTCTTTTTGTTTGTTCTCACGGCCGACTTTAAAGCGGAGCTGGTATCTGATGTTGGATAAGAGGCGGACTTTAGTCCTAAGTGCTGGCTAGGCCATAAAGCGAAGAGTGCACCTCGAACCGACTCAATCGCGGAAAAAGCTTCATTACAACAAAATCAGAAATGTTCAGTGTGATCGGTAGGCCGTCGGATATGTCGACCTCTAGACCCTTGTTGTTATCTTTTATTTGATAGAAACGCATGTTAGTTGGTAAGGAGTCGAGCAGCCGACCTAATCCTTCATTGCATTAACCGACTTAAAATACAACTATTAGCCAACTCTATTTTATTGTTCTCACGGCCGACTGCAAAGCGGAGTTGGCAACTGAAGTTGGATAAGAGTCGGATTTTAGTTGTAACTACCGACTGGACCATAAACCGACGAATCTACCTCGAACCGACTCGAACGCGGAACACTCGTGCTACTGGGGTACCTATGGAAATTTGGTTTTGAAAATAGCCTAGAGGATGTGGCGCACCAAGAATGTTAACCCATTTATTTTGCACGATAGCTTATAAACGGCAGCGGAAGACGTGAAGCTAGTTCAATAAAAAAACATTGAAAAGTATCAAAAACTTATCTTTAATTTCCAAAAGAAATGAACACGGAACTACTCCACGTATAATGTTCTACTAATTTAAATAAAACAGTATGTTTCCAATTACGGCATCATTATTGTACATTATCACAGAGGATTCACAAATAAGCCTAACAAGTGGTAGCAGAACGTGGTTTCGCCTGTGATTACACGACGCTAAGCCTAATCAAGATGGCGGATGAGCACAATTCAGTACATCAGGTGGTACAGTTAAATTCATCTAACTACAGAACATGGAAATATGAAATAGAGTTATTACTATGATACTCTGGAAAGTAGTAACCAAGTTGAAAAAAGCCGCCGACCCGCCAGCATGTCCAGAGAGGATATTCAGTTTTAAAACTAGAGAGTCAAGGGCCTTTGGAACAGTAGCCTTAGCCATTTCCCCAGACACGAGAAGTGTGTTTCCAAGTCTGAGAATATCACACGAATTATAGGATGCATTACAGAAGCGATATTAACCAACTTCCAGAGCAAGAGTAGGCAATTTATTGACTGAATTTTTCGTTATAAGGTACATGGATGGAGAACCCTTACCCGACTTTCTTGCTCGTTTGAGCAACTTTCATTTACAACTTGTGGAAGCAGGATATAAAGTGGGAGATGCGGTATATGCAACCAAGATGATTGGCACGTTACCGAACTCATACCAATCCGTAGCATCTTAGATTTATCGGTATGATGATGGTAAATTTTGTACCTGATGTAGTACAAGAGATATTATTAGTAGAATTCGCAAGAAAAGTGCAACGTGTTGCAGGTGCGGAACACGGTATCAAATAGGCTGCTTATTCTTCGTGATTATCAGGTACACAAGAGAAAAAGCAACAAGAGAAACCTCAGGTGTACGCGCCAAGGCAAGAGGAACGTGGACGCGGACGAGGCCGCTGTGGTTTCCACGGTGCTTGCTATAATTGCGTCCGACAAGGACATAGAAGCATAAACTGCAACGTACCGAAGTAGAGATAACCGTCGTTATAGAGCAGAAGCATTATTGGCATCGACGTGTCTTACTGTAACAGTAAAAAATGAATGGGTTATAGATACCGTCTCCATTCACCACTTATGCAATCAGTGAGAACGGTTCCAGACATACAAGCAGCTCGAAAGTGAAATACTGCTTGGAGAAGGCAAGTCAAAAGCACTAGGTATTGGAAATATACCGATAAAAATTGGCAGGCAGAAGTATACGAGACTAAACGAAGTAAAAAAAGAAAAGAAGAAGAAAAAATACTAGATGAAAAGAATGCGGAAATATTAAGAACAGTATTTTCGGAAAGCCAAATAAAGATGTTAATGGGCAAGATAAAGGTTAAATGGTCACCTGATGATTTGTCAAAAGCCTTTACGCTTCGCTACTTTAGTAATCGAGCTTATAATTTTTTAAGAAACGAAATGCGAATTCGTCTTCCTGGACTGTCTACATTAAAATCTTACGCTTCAAAAAAAAATTACGTGTTATAAAAAAACTAGTCTCGACAAAATAGCCGTGCTGAAATTTGATGAAATGAAGGTACAAAGACAGTTTGAATACGATGTAAAATCAGACCAGGTTGTTGGAAAACATGACGAAATGCAGGTGGCCATGGTCAGATGGCTTTTTTCAAACTGGACACAAACAGTTTATATGGGTTTTGATAAAAAAATGAGAAAGAAATTGCATTTAGAAATAATATCAAAAGTTTATGAAGCTAGATACCTTGTAGTCGCTATAGTTTGTGGTATGGGGGGAGGAAATATGGGGCTGTGGAGGGAGCTTGGAATTAACAGAAATAGGATTTAGTTTTTACATCCAGATGATGAAAATCAGTTAATATACTGCTTAGCAGGATGCACCCCACGCTTTAAAATTTATTCGGAATTGGCTGCTAGATAAAGGATTTTTATTAGAAGATGGTGACGTATTCGTTAATAGAAAACCCCTCGATGATTTATGCAAACTTGATCACCATGAAATAAAAATGTGTCACAAACTGAAACCTATTGATCTGGATTGTAGAGGACCAACTAGACAAAATGTTAAATTAACTGCCCAACTTCTATCAAATAATGTTGCTAAAGCATTACATTCTCTCTACATCTCAAAACGAAACGATAAAAGCAAAGATGAAGATTTAGAAGATATAAGAGAAACTTCTACTTTTATAGAAAAGATTAATGCTTGGTTCCAAGTTTTTAACACGTACACTGAAAAAGACTCCATTAAAATTAAGTGTGCTTTTGGCGTAAATCTACGAGAACAATTAGAAGTATTGGATGAAATGAGTGAGCTTGTAAATGACATGAGGTGCAAGGGTACAAAATGTTTGCAAATATTTCAGAAAGGTTTAATTATTGCCATTAAATCTCTCAAGGATTTATTTTTTAATATGAAAAATAAGTATGGTATAAAATATCTCTTAACTCATCGTCTCAACCAAGATTGTCTCGAGAACTTTTTTTCTCAAGTTCGTTCACGAGGTGGTTTAGATGACCATCCAACTCCACTTAACGCTTTATTCCGGATACGAATGATTATTTTAGGCAAAAATCCTGGCGTAGTAAATACTATTAGTAATACAACTGATATGACTCACGCTGAGTATTTATCTTGTGACCTAACATTTAACGAAAGCCATGGGCCAATGGAAACAATTTCAGAAAACAAGACTGAATATTTGTTAGCTAATATTTACAAGAAAGCTTGCATTACACCTGATGTATCAACCTCTGATGAAAATGACTTGGTTAACTTACTAAATGAACCAAAACCAGTTAATAACCTAGATGAATTACAACACAGTAATTCAATTTTAAAATCTACTGAAAATAAAGATGGATTGGTGAAAATGAATTTTCAAAAATGGAGGAAAATGGAATGGATCTCTATGCAGGATGGATAGCAAAAAAATATTGCAAAAAATTTCCAGAACTAGATTTAATTGATAAAAATATACCCAATGACCATAGCTATCAGATACCATCATGGGCAAAGCTTTTGTCATTTGGTGGTTTGTCAGTGCCCTCTTATTCATTCAATAACTCAGTGAAATCCTTTGAACAAACTTTTAGGAATTATCTACCTAACTTATCACTTTCTAATGAATGTAACATAGTTAAAAATATAGCCAACTTAATTTTACAACAAAATACTAACTACCCTCTGGAAATAATTAAGTCATTTGTTAAGCTGAGAATATTCTTTCGAATAAAGTATCACAATTCTACTAAAAAAATCACTGATAAATGTTCCCATGATGACAGTCGTAAAAAATCCAAAAAAATGAAAAAGATTATGAACAGTTTTTTTATGCTCTAGTATTACCAGAGGTATTACTAGATCGCGTTTATAAGTTTACTACACTTAATTACTTTGAGGTGGAATTATTTAAGTTAATTGATCTACTTTATTTTTATTGGCAGCACTAGTTAAAATTCAAAGATAACATTAACAAAACTCAAGTATTAGTTAAGAATTTCTTAGAAAAACAATTAACTTATTAACATTAAGCTACTTTGTGATATAAATATCATTTATGATAAAAAAATTGGTATATAGGTTCCTATAACATGTGATAAACATTTGATAACTCGCACAAAGCCGCAACATAAATGTTTTTAGTCAGTGACTCAGTGCTGTACAGTACAAATTTATTTAAAAAAACTCAAGTGTTAAAAACCTAGTTATATTTTCAATAAAGTCATTATGTTTACCTCATTACACATAATTTTTTTGCAATTCCTATGTCTATTATTTAAAATAATCCACTTTATCATAGGTCGCGGCTTTGGGCAGCTCAAACGGATCTATAATGCCTCTCATATTTCTAGGTCTTTCTGTGACGTCATCCAGCAGCGCGCGAAAATCGATCTCAAAAAGTGAAAATTTTTTTCCAGCATCAGCACCCGTTGTGTAGGCCCTACGTCGGCAGTGCAACTAGGGAATGGAGGAAGCCCAGCATGTTAAAATAATAGTAATTCTGTATTAAGAGGATCTCAAACCTTTTAGCCCAGAAGAGCTTATTTTTGGAATTATTCAAGATATCGCTATTGTTGAAAACAAAAATACTCGAGCCGAACGTGAAACTCACATAGAAATGATGGGTTATCTTAAAAATCACCGCAAATACCTTGGAGCGTTAACGCTTGTTAAAAAGCAGTTTCCAGAGGTCGAATCAGACAATGACCTCAATCCTTACGCGATTATCGCGGCTATTGTAGCGATATCACAAACTCTCGAGGATATAAGCAGAATATTAAAAATGCTAACACACTCAAAGTCTTCCTGTTATCTAAATGACCTATTGGAATGCTTCTATTACTTGGCGTGCATTTTTTCGACTTTCAAACCATTACCCTCCCGACTTATTACTTTTTATTAGTGACTTTTTACCAACTCGTCGGTAGCACACAAAGCCGACCATGTAGGGCCTACGTCGGCAGTGGTACAAGGGAATGGTGGAAACCCAGCATGTTAAAATAATAGTAATTCTGTATTAAGAGGATCTCAATCTTTTTAGCCCAGAAGAGCTTATTTTTGGAATCATTCAAGATATCGCTATTGTTGAAACGAAAAATACTCGAGCTGAACGTGAAACTCACATAGAAGTGATGGGTTATCTTAAAACTCACCGCAAATACCCTGGAACGTTAACGCTTGTTAAAAATCAGTTTCCAGAGTTCAAATCAGACAATGACCTCAATCTTTACGCGATTATCGCGGCTATTGTAGCGATATCACAAACTCTCGAGGATATAAGCAGAATATTAAAAATGCTAACGCTTCTTCCTGTTATCTAAATGACCTATTGGAATGCTTCTGTTACTTGGCGTGCATTTTTTCGACTTTCAAACCATTACTCTCCCGACTTATTAGTGACTTTTTACCAACTCGTCGGTAGCACACTAAGCCGACCATGTGGGCCCTACGTCGGAAGTGGTACTAGGGAATGGTGGAAGCCCAGCATGTTAAAATAATAGTTAGTCTGTATTTAGAGGATCTCAAACTTTTTAGCCCAGAAGAGCTTATTTTTGGAATCATTCAAGTTATTGCTATTGTTGAAAAGAAAAATACTCGAGCCGAAAGTGAAACTCACTCAGCGCTAGGCCCTTGGTTATTGGTTAAGGTACCGGCGGAAATTTGAAAATTAGCGGCATTGTTGTTAACCCCTGTGGGTGCGATATTCGCAGAGCTCGTGGGATTTCCCAAGTTAAAACCTGGTAAAACAGGATTGTGGATGCTGGGATATTGCGTAGTGGGTGAGCTAGCACTGGCCATGATTACGTTTCTAGCACTCTTACGAGAAATAGTGCGCTTTTTAGGTAGATATTTCGGTAAAGTTTCACGCCTTTCTAGACGTGCTTTACGTAATTTATTGCAATAAACTATATATTTGGGATCAGACTTATTACTCATTAGATAGAAAAAAAACTATTTAAAAATTCTAGCATAAGTTTATAAGATGTTCCATAAGTATGTCACTACCCATACTTCGTAATGTTAGAGGCTTAATGAGAGCTAGTTCAAGAACGACGTGAGAATTGACTACACTCGGTTTTGCAGTCCATCCTCCTCTTTAGTCTGTACTAAGCCTTTGACAGCGCCTCACTAGGCGTCGCTTTACGAGAATCTATGACGTTTCACCTACGTCACTTCATGACAAGCTCTCATTAACGAGTGACACACTTATGGAACATATCTTATAAACTTATGATTCTAGTCACTAAAAGATTGGCTAAAAGGGAAAATATGGTCTCAATACCAAAAATGGGCTAAGAAAGCTATAACACAATGAGACAGGTGTAAGTCTTAATTATTATCCTGGGATGGCCAAAAACGCATTGTAAGCGAGATAAATAAAAAAAACCAATGGGTTAGAGAGAAAATTACTGCACAATTGTGCTTAACTGGCAAACCATGGATATATTAGGTACTCTACTCTACTTCACACATTAAATTTTAATAATTAAAAAGGGGATAAATAAGTTCATTAACTTCGTTTAACATTGAAAAATACCGGACGGACCCCCAATTTGTAAGGAGATTGCTCTTAGTGCAGTTAAATGTCTTAAATAATTAATAATAAAATATATTGGGGTTAATCTTAATAGCACTTTTCATATTCATGATGGTTTTAAATTAACCCACGTGGTGGTTGATTGTCTCCCTACAAAGGTTTTTACAAAAGCCCGGGTAACCGCTAAGTTTTCACTATTGGGACTTGCGGAGTAGATATAAATTAATACGTTGTCTAGGGGATGATTTTGTTTAATTAATAGATATAATGAGAGAAATAACTAAGAAGTTTTAGGGTTGCCAAATAACATGGTAAATTTTTAATACTAATGGTCAGCATACTCAACTAAAAAGCTAACTTACGTACGTGGCTTAAAAATATATACAAGAGATTATCCGAATCTTAAGGATCCGGTTTAAACAAATATAATAATTGAAATAATTGAATTAAAAATAATGAAATAATATAAACCCGTGAACGTGGAGGTACTTAATTGTTTTTAGAGTTGAGAGTCATCTCTACGGTTTTGTTGATGGTGTCCATGACGAATCCTTGGTTTTATTCCAATTAACGCGCACCAAGAAAGATATTTTTCGCTTATCAAAAGAGGTTTTCGCGCACATAAAGACAATTAAATTTAATCTTTTAACAGAGAGGATTGTCGTCTATTTTCTATCGACGCGGGACGGTAAGTACTGGTGGACATATATATACGGCAAGGGCCCAACGTTCGAGGTGCGGGGCCTGGTCTTAACTTAGCGACCAAAGTCGCGAGACCGATCTTGGTTCTAACCTTTCGTCCTCAGCGTCCAAAAAGAGAATCTCTTCTAATTATTTTCTTCAGCCTGGTCCTTTTGGTTATCGCGCTCTGGGCCTTTCCTTTTCATTGACCTCTTGATGTTTTTCGTCGACTCCGTGTGTCATGGGTTTTCTTATGCGTACGTCAGAGGTTTTGACATCTTTTGAAAAATATATTTACACCTTTTCAATCTGCAGGTGTTTTCTTAACTTAAATCTATACAAAGGTTTAGGTTTGGCAACCCTATTTTCTAGTTATTGTAATGGGGTATTGATAAACGGGGGAGATGGGTAAAGTTTAAGGAAGTACTGTCGTAGTATCCCAATAGATGACCTGGCGGAACAAATGGGTAACCTCTGCAGTAAAAGAATTCAATAGGTATTGTTCAACTTGAGATCCCGAACGACCAGTATCAGGGACCCCGTGGCTAAACAACACTATTGAAGTTCTTTGAGCTTTAAATTTAAACTAGGGAATTTTAAGAATGGTGTTTTTGAAATTATTTGAATGCGTGGATTTTGAAAGAATTTTAAGTAATACTAACATGAATATTTATTAAATTGAGAAAATAAGTAATTTGGACGTTAAATCCAAGGTAATTTATATCCATTCTTTACTTAAAACAAAGGGCAATAATCGAGGATTTCTTGGTTAATCTGACAAATATTGAACCTTTGTATCCTTGAATATAACTTTTTCGGAAACATTGATTCATACCGGCAGATCCTGTAGCGCGCCAGAATTAATAACAACCCGTATGCCAGGGTATTCCAATATATTGTCCAGGTAATTTATGTTGCGATCAGTATCTATTGTCAATTTTGTCGACAGGTTCGTTTTGAAGACTTCCACCAAAATGAAACAGCCGACGAAATACGTTGAAAACAAAACCTTCTTACCAGTTTCGGTAATTTTTCGAGATATTGTCAAAGATCCCAAGAAGAAACCTGCTTAGCCTCGGCACGAAATGGTTCGCAATCGCCATGAAATTAAACATGAAGAGAAAAAGAACGATAATCTTCCACACCTGCGAAAGTTCATTGTTTTGGTAGATGAAGTCTCCTAAAGATCAAATATGTACGCACCTTCAGACTAAAGACATCGATTATTCCACTAAGTGATATTTGGTAATCGGCTTCTTGGAAATAGGACAGGGTGTTGGACTCGTAGAGCCAGGTCTGGTAGGACATAGTATGATTAAACATCCCTATATACGCCAGATTGCTATGGTCAACCTTTATCCCACTAGGATAAACGTCTCCATCCTAAACCGAATTCAATATAAATGAAGTTCTTTCTCATGTAGTTTCATCCATTTTAATCCATAAAACAAAACTTACCGTCTCATAAATATTATCGCTGGGAATGTGCGTAAAGTTAAATCTGCCAATGAATATTCAACCTTTATCTTTATCTAAAATGAGTAGGTAACTTTTTCAAAATTTACCAGCCTTTCGGATAACATAGGAATTCCACACTAAAGGCTCTTTCAGACAATCCAACTTTTTGACTCAGCTCGATGGGTCAAAAACTGTATCAACTTATTCTACTTTTGAAGGGAAAAACGAAATAAATCCTTGGTTTTCACAAGACTAAACTTTTACTGCCAAATGGAACTTTTTAAGCTCCACCTACATTGGCACTTACGAAATAACCCGCGAAAAAGGCTTTTTTTGTAATTCATTTTGATTGGCGGGAGAAATGAAATTAAAAAGTTGAGTCAGCAAAAACTGGATCATTGATCCAATTTTTCCAAGCCAACCATTTTGGTGACTCAACTCAGCGTCCAACTAGTTGATTCTACTCGAGTTGACCCATCAAGTTGAGTCGAAAAGTTGGATCGTCTGAAAGAGCCTTAAGCCTATCTCCTGGGTGATATTTTCCAATGTCAAGAACTTTCTTCTCAACGTCATAATCTTCCTAAAATAAGACTTGACAAATCATTTCACTACTCGCCAAAAAAGTAACTACTCCGTCGGAAGCGCTTCGGGTAGTTTTAAGAGCGGATTATTATCATTGACGTATGAACTATAAGATAAAGTCACATGTCACGGCGAAGCCCTAATATAAGAGGTTTCCCGAAAACGCACTTTACTCGTTACGGGATGTTTAGAGGTGCCTGCTAGCCAAAACCTCTTACGCCTACGGGATTTTTGAACTTATCTGGCTAGCAGACGCCTGTAAACATACCCTAGTAGCACTGCCGACGTAGCGCCTACATGGTCGGCTTAGTGTCACCGACGAGTTGGTAAAAAGTCACTAATAATACGGGATAGTAATGGTTTGAAAGTCGAAATGTCCGCCTGGAGGGACGACGGCCCGCCGGTTTTCCGACTGTTATGAGGCGACTATAAAACGAATGTTGGCCGACTATATGTCGGCGTCATTATGCCTACCTAAAGCCGCGCTCAATCCGACGATTTCGCGGCTTTTTAGTATAGGAACGGTAAATCGTCGGTAAAGGGCTGGTAGAGTAAGGGTTTGAGAGTCGAAATGTCCGCCTGGAGGGACGACGGCCCGCCGCTTTTCCGATTGTTATGAGGCGACTATAAAACGACTGTTGGCCGACTATATGTCCGCGTCATTATGCCTACCAAAAGCCTCGCTCAATCCGACGATTTCGCGGCTTTTTAGTATAGAAACGGTAAATCGTCGGTAAAGGGCAGGTTGAGTAAGGGTTTGAGAATCGAAATGTCCGCCCGGTGGGACGGTGGCCCACTGGTTTACCGACTGTTACGACACGAATGAAATAGGACCCTCATCCAACACGTTTGAGAGTCGACTAAACCGCCTGTCAGCAAGAGGTCCGACGCTTTTGCGACGATCAAACCTTAACTCGAGGCCCGACGGTTTGTCAACGATCAAGCCTTAACTCGAGGCTTCATTCGCTTCATTCGCTTATAGTAAAGAATACTGATACCTAGTATTGAAATTTCTTTAATACATTTGCAACGAAAATCACTTTAGAATTTGTACTTTGAATATTTCAAGTAACATACAGGTTGAGCATTAATTATAACAATTTCAAATATTAAACAATGTATTCGATATTACACGACTAGTGTAGGAAATATTAGCTGCCTAGCTAATTGGTTTCAACATAAAGTAAAATTTTTCAGGGCGAGTATAATATTTACATCAATTAAAGCATTTATTAATATTCATTGTTAATATCTTCGATGTGGCCAGTTACTATCTCTTAAATACAAAAATCTTAATGAAAAATATTATTATACGCTTCCAGATTTTTTTAAGGAAAATAAAAAGGGTATTATTTCACACATTTTTCTCTTAAAATGTTTGAAACCGCATAAAAATTCTGTAACTAAAACAAATTGAGATCTATTTTGGAATTCAGTATTATTTTCACAACCAAAAATCTCTAAAATACTTAATATATAAGGTTTTTGAACTGCAAGCGCCCCAAAACACTTGCTTCTTTTATATTCAAACAAAGAAACTGAAGGTAGACATAAACGTTTAAGTTTTGGTTTCACTTTATAGGGGTGTGGTTCCCAGCAGATGAGAAGCTAGGTAAAAAGCAAAGGCTTAAGCATAAAACTGGCTCTAAGAGGTAGATTAATTGATAATTCAATAACGCTCTCAAAATTCAAACCTTAAGTGACAAACGAAGACGTTTCTAGTTTATATAGTGTGACAAAGAACCTTAGCGATGAAATTGAAAGTTAGCAAGCCAAGAACTAATCATTTTCGACCACAAAAATCTCGTTTAAACATTCTAACGACTCAGCAGCGTCAGAGATACTGGAAAGGCTGACTTGCTTAAGCTTTCGCACTAGCAGCGCCCTCTTCGATGATGACGTGCATGGCGTTACCTTAGTTACGCCAATAGAACAGAGGCGTGTCACCTGACCCGAGAAATTACAGGAGGGAAAATTCAAACTAGAAAATCAGATGTGTTTTCTTGCTTTGCAGTTTTTTGTAAGGTTAAGTTTCTAGTGTTGCCAAAAATATAGTATTATCAACTTCTGATTGTGGGTCGAAATATAGTATAAGTTAAATATATAACAAAAATATTTTGGTGGCATATGCGGAATAGCAAAAGTCCAAAAAACCGTCCCAAGGAAAAAGAAGGCCTATACAACAACTTCGTTTTTCATTTTACTCTTTTAAAACGTGACAATACCGACTAGCGGGAAGGAGTTGGTAATCAATTGGCTAAAATGGGTTACATGTTTAGGACGGTAGGCAAGCCTACTTCAAACCACCACAGTTCCAACTGTCGGATAAATGTCGGTTACTAAACGGCCTAAGAATAACTTTGCTTTTAATTTTACTCTTCTTAATCGTCACAATACCGACTAGCGCTAGGGAGTTGGTAATCAATTGGCAAAAAATGTGTTGGAATTTACAAGACGGTAGGCAAGCCTACTTTAAACCATCTCAGTTCCAACTGTCAGACAGATGTCGGCATTGCCAACTAAAAGAAGAAGTCGGCTCCATGAGTCGGAAAAGTGTCGGAATAAGCACGGTACAGCCGACTGGACGGTAAACCGACTATTCGACCTTTAACCGACTATTATGCGGAAGGCTTGTGCTACTGGGGCGTATTTAGGTTTTAAAATGGGGGAGTGGGAAATGGTTTTCGAGGAAATCGCATTTTACAGTTCAAAATTGAATAATGTGCCACCGTCTTCCTGAAAATTTGAAGGTTCTCAAATATTTTGCCACGATTTTCAAGCCAAAATAGTCAGAGACTATTGGCTTTAATTTCAATGTTATTAAATTATGATGCCATATCTGCTAGACAATTTAAATCTAGGCCTGTAATTTTAATATTACTCAAAATAGATTAAATACAACCCTTTTTAAAGGGGGACGGCAAATCTTCCTTGGCCAATGTGAAAAAAAAATCCAGGCGGCGCCACTTAAACTCGAAATTACGTTTACTTTGTGTTATAAGAAAATTATTCTCTAGTGACCGTGCAGCTGATTTGACAAATTTAAAAATTAAATTACTGAAAACCTCAAGTGGACATGGAAACTTGCCAAATGATTATGAAATTAACAATCCAGAAAACGAGTCTATTCCAAAAACTTTGTGGACAAAACAAGTTATTGATCATTTAAACCCGAACGCTGTAGTTAAACATGGGGAGGAAAAATTATTCCAGAAGTAATTATTTTATTAATTTTTTCTCTGAACTTCGTCCTATAGAGCCATCAGAAAATCTCGGAAATTAATTTGCGTTTACACTAAGAGGTTTCAGCCTTTTTTGGAGAGGTTCATTATTGGCATTTAAAATTTTTGTCAAATACACATGTGTACTTTAAAAAAATAACTATTATTTTCATAAATGAATTGCCATTTACAAAAATATTCAAAACAGATAATAATACCATATAATAATTTATGTCCTCATTGTTAATTTTATGTCTCTGTTATTTCCGTCCTGTATAATATATTGTGTCCGTTATTATTTAAACAGGAACGGCTATCCATGCACCAAAGAATTTCATCGCAGCACAATTAAAACTTTTTTGTTCATTTCTTTATTTAAAAAAAAGAGTTATGAAGAAAAAAAATAAATTTTTTGGTTCATTTGCTGATAAAAAAAACGTTATGAAGAAAAAAAATAATTTTTTTGGTTCATTTGCTGATAACAAAAAGTTCATGTTTTTTGTCTTACCGTTTCATTTGTACTTTTTGTTAAAAATTTATGGCGCAATTCTTATGTTCGAAGAAGACGATGAGCCAACAAACGCGGTAAGTTAAAAGGAGGTTTAATGACATATTGCAATTGGGGACATTAAGCATGACACAAAATGGGTAGTCAAGGTATACAATTAATGCAACGCATTCTTGTTATAAGTAAGAAACTACATTCCATTTTACGCTCAGTCTCCTCACAAAAACTACCCACTGCATAATACTAATCAGTCTAATATTTTCGAAGGTGCAAAAGTACAATCTGAGATGCCGGGAAAATTTGAAAGCCCCGAGGCGGGGCGAGGTCGACGGCACCCCGCATCAGAGCTGAAATATTTTCGGAATTCCTCTCTGACCATCTGCGCGAATTTACACGGTATTGGCTCATCAAAACCAACAACTGACGGAAATTCGTTTTCATTGTTAGCTTCATTCAAGCCTTCATTGATGTAATCTAAAATATCTTCCTTTTTAGATTAACTATAACAAAGTTATGCAATACGCATGCGGCTTTAACAACCGAATCTATCGTCTCAACTTGAAGATCAATTGGACGATGAAACATTCTCCATTTAACAGCCAGAATACCTATAGTTTCAGATTATTTTATCATCAAACTTTACTTGTCGAATTTTGTAATTACGAAATCCATTTTCCACTAATTTTCGGGCCCTTGTAAGTCTACTATTAAAAACATATTGAGACTCTGGCAAGAAATCCCCTGGATACGGCCGCATTATGTTTGACCTCAATGGGAAGGCTGCATCAGCCACAATAGTGTATGGTTGGTCAGGCCTCAATTCAATTATTTTATGACCATTTGCAGGTCCAGCTCTCTCTTTTCCAACATATGGCCAAATAAGCTACGAGTGAAGAGGCCTCCATCGCTATCTCGACCGTGGCCTCGAACATCAATTATAACAAATTTATATTCGGCATCAACAACAGCGAGCAGCACCGTGCTAAAATATCCCTTGTAATTAAAATTGTCAGAGCCAGAACTCTCTGGACACTCAATTTGGATATGTTTTCCGTCTATCGCGCCTAAACACAAGGGAAAATTCCATTAAGCGAAAAGTTTATCAGCTATACTTTGCCAATGACTTTTGTCAGGAGCCTAAAGAAAATACCAAATAAAACTATTGCATCTGTCTAATTCTTTCATTTACGTTGAAAAACTCAGGCGCAGTGGATAATTTTGAAACTTCGGTAGAGGGCACTTTATGTCCTTCGTAAATTAACCTAAAACAATAAGTTTATAAATGTCCATAAGCTAGCAGTATTTTAATGCTTGTTGTTCGATTAGTGGTTTTTGACTAATATTGAATTAGAAGATTTCTATAGGAAACCCGGTTTGATTAATCGAATATTTTTTGACTAATATTGAATTAGAAGATTTCTATAGGAAACCCGGTTTGATTAATCGAATATTTTAAGATTTAAATTAAATTTTCACTTTTAAAAATTTCGAATAATCGCCAGAAACAATTATTACGCGTTTTGGTCCAATTACTGGAATCTAATTGAAAGTAATATGAAAAATACTTGATGTTGAGGGATCGTTTGAAATAATCCTCTATGATTTTGTAAAGTGCCGCATGGCTCTCATTATCCCACGATTCCTGGCAAGATATATTTAAGTTTAATTGCCATCAGGAGAAAGAATTCCATCCGAGACTAGCGAGTAAATGTTTATAAACTCACCGCATGAGTCGTCATGTCTACGGAAGTCTCTTTGGCGTACCTAATATATTTAATTGATTAATATTCAAATCGACGATGACAATTAAGATTTGACAATACAAATTCTACCTGTATTTAAAGTATCGATCATTTCCCAGAAATTCAAATTCTGTTAGCGACATTTTGGAATCCAAGTAAATCCTAGCGTGAAACGAGAAGTAACAAACTTCGTCTGTAATCGCTTATGATTTAACTGAATTGTATGAAACCTATGTACTCACTCGCCTTTGAGTCCAGTTTAGCATCGGATCTTTCTGAACTCCTTGCAATGCGTCAATTACAAAGCTTTAAATGCTGTTGTTGTAAACTCTCTCTTACGCATTAAACTGAACATTGCTAGGGTTCTGGAAAACAAAACAGAAAAAGTAGTAGAAATCTTGAACCTTGAAGGGACAAAGAAGTTAAACTAAGTTCTTTGATTTCTTTTTTAGCGCCCCATAGAAACTGGTCAGTATATTCGTGATCATAATAAACCAAGATTAGAAGAGTTTGAACTTAAAGAAGTTTAATTTTTTTCGTAACAATGAATATTTCGCAAATTGAGAGTTATTAAACAATAACTTAATCATTGCGACCCTAAATAGTAAATTTATGTGGTTTCCAATCCATGGATAAGAGAAACTTTGAACTGCGATGAATCTCAAAGGCTGATAGATTTTTAATTGTTCACAAGTAACATTGACAGCGGAAAAACTTAAAAAGGTTGATCCATCTTGCTTTACTAACAAGTCTATGATTAGTTAATGTACAGCAAGTGACCGTTCACAAAATTACGTAACGAAAAAAGAACTGGCATATTCCAGTGCAATAAAATAACAAAATTGTAGATGTGTCTTGAAAGTAAAACTTATCGGGTGACTTTATTAAGCTACTATGCTATTTGCTGTAGTTGCACCTTATCGATCACGCTCTTAGTTTGATAGTTGCCGATTAATTGCACGTGAATATAGAGAGAGGAACTCAACTTTACTTGCCTTTAAGGTTGAATTGAAGTCGAGTTTGGGTAATGAGTCATTAACACCGTGTTAACTGCGCAGACTGTTAACCACTCTCTCTCTTTCGAACATTAAACTGCTTTTGCAGCGTAAAAAAATGGCGAAATATTGGGGGAAACAAGCTTGGCTCGATATAGAAGTAAATGCGTGTAACTTAATTAGTTTGTTTTTCATGTGACACCAAAAACCTTGACAGCTTAATCATTATTCTTTCTAGTGTTGCGGATAATAACTGATATCAGTCGCACCTTTAGAAGGACTAGAGTTTAACAATGAAAAATACACTTTTTAATAAGGAATATTTATCCCTTCTAAAGGTGGATTGTACCATTACTTTCCAATTGGGAAATAACCTAACGATTGGTTGCTTTTCCGTAATTATGTTTGAGGTAGAATACGTGGGAATACTGACACATGACAGTAACGAGTAACTACGTCTATAAATGTTAAACTTTTTCGAAGCCATAGTGTAACGTTAATAATTAAATTTTGTTAAAAAGAAGAGAGGACTTATGGCAATAAAATACAAGTACTTTTTAGGTGTAAATTGCCTAATGAAAATACACTTGAGATGAGAGCTTTCGGCTCGAGAGCCTTCATCAGTCATACTAAAATCTAAAACGCGTGACACACACGAGGTAACCTCGGTTTTTTAAAAAATCATATCACGCCCTCTTTTGAACAAGATGCCTGTCGTCTATGACTCCCCAATATTTTGCTTCAGCACAGCCTTGATTTAAATTTAATATCCCTGATTTTTTAATAAATATACCTTCAATGAATTTTCTTTTTCGCCAATTTTTTTCCCGATATAAAACTTCTGGATATTTAAAATCCATTACGTGACCTTTCGACTCCCAAACATGAACCGCTATGCCGTTTTCTTTATCAAAATTTTAATGCATTGCTTATGCCCTGAGAACCTATTTTTTAACGTTTGTTGTGTTTCACCAACATACGTTTCGCCGCATGTTTCACATTTTACTTGGTAAACAACGCAGCGATTATCCAATAGGTTAATATCTCTTTTAGGCCTATTTTTAACTAAGTGATTGTTTAAATTTTGTCCACCTATATTTAATAATTTAATGTTGAATTTATTTTTTAATAATCTACCTAATTTTTCACTAATTCCCCTAATATACGGAAGCGCTAAGCATGGTTGAGAGTCTCTAGGTCTGTTGTAGTCGTTATTAACAATATTATTTTTAAAAATCGAATCAATTAAACCATTTGGGTAATTACTATTAATAAACTGATTTTTAACGATGGCTTTATCAGTCTCAGGTTCGTCGGAGATATTTTCTATGCGGTGTTTTAAGCTTTTTACTATACCTAACTTTACAATTTGGCTATGGCAGGAGTTATAATCTAGAAATTTTTTACAGTGAGTGGGTTTTTGAAAAAGAGTACATTTTAAACTATTGTCATTATTTAATCTTTTGGTCATTATGTCTAGAAAGGGTAGACTGCCATTATTTTCTAATTCGATTGTAAATTTAATAGAATTATCTAAACTATTCACTAAATCCAATAACAAATTTGTATTGTTTCCTACATTTTTTAAAATGACAAAAATGTCATCGACGAACCTTACCCAAAATTTTATATTTCTTGCCATTCTTTTATGACTAAATAGTTTTTCTTCAATAAACTCCATATATAAATTAGCTAAGACACTCGAAAGTGGATTACCCATCGCTAAACCCTTTGTTTGTACAAAAAATTGATCTTTAAAGCTAAAATATGTGTTTTCTACACAAATTCGGCTGAGTTCTACGATTGAATCAATGGTTAAGCCTGTTCTGTTTTTTAAAATGGGGTCCTTTACTAATTTACATCTTAAAACATCTAGAACACCTTCAATAGGTACTCTAGTGTATAAGTTTATTACATATAGGCTAAGGATAATATCAGTACTATTAACTTGGATCTTTTTAACTTTCTCTACAAAGTCATACGAGTTTTTTAGACTTCGTTCGGTATTATTTATCAGTGGGGAGATTATTGGTACGAGATTTTTAGCTAAATAGTAGGTGGGGCCATCAATACTGGAGACAATTAACCTTAATGGACACCCTTCTTTGTGGACTTTAGGCAAACCATAAACATGTGGCGGTTTAAGGTTGCTAGCTACAAATCTAAAATACGTTCTTTTATCTAACTCTTTGTTTTTAATACATTCGGTAATTTTTGCCCGTACCAGTTTATCAATTTTTTGAGAACAATCACCAATTATAGTATCGTAATCCCCACTATTTTCAAGAACATTTAAGATCTTCTCGTCATAAACTAAACTATCAAGAATAACAACTTTGCCACCCTTATCTGCGTTAACGATTTTGATGCTAGGGTTGTTTTTCAGATTTTTAAGCGCGATTTTTTCATTAGAAGTCAAGTTGTCAAAAGTTTTATTGAAACTGGGTTTGTCGAAACTGTTCTTCACTAAACTACGAATGTCTTGTTTAGTACAGTCCTCGAGGTCAGTTTGTTGTAACAAAAAATCTTCGGTTTTTGCTAGAATATCTAGGAAACCGGTGTTTTGATTGTATGGAGTGAATTTTAGGCCTTTTGCTAGTAGCCTAATTTCAGTATCACTAAGTGGATTCGCGGAAAGGTTAATAACGTTGTCGGTGTTCTGGATTTCTACTTTTCCATCACATTTGCAGGCATGTAACATGTCTATAACTGTGGACCAATTACAGTTTTAAACTAGCAGCTGTTATTTCTACTTTTGCATCGCGTTTGCAGAATCACGCTGCATATTTCTGCCAGTACAGACAATTAACAGTTAATTAACAGAAAATGTAGAAACGGCAGACAATTTGCAGTTCTGGAATTGCTGTAAAATTTTCGCGTTTTTCGAGCTGCAGAAAATGTAGCCTTAATGTATACATATTACAGCGTGGTAGCGATAAAAAAGCGCGTATGCAGATGAATTACAGCTTAAAATGTTTGTACGGGAAGGATATAAAAGGCTTCTTTTACGTTCCCCACCTCATTAAGTGTTCCGTACCTCACACGTTCAAGATAGAATACATCATTAGAAAGAGAAACCGGCGAGGAATATTTCCACAAATTTTTGGGTCTACCTAAAAGTCAAAGTTATTACTACCGAAACGTTTCTTATTACTACCGAAACGTTTCTTATTACTACCGAAACGTTTTTTATTACTACTGAAAAGTTTCTTAATAAGTGTGTACAATGTTTTTCCTAATCTAAAACTGAAAGCTGTTGGTAAAGTGCTAAGCCTTGGCCATAAGGAAAATGAAACGGTTGAAAATTAACTACCAACATCTGAAATGGTGAGAATTGATCTTGCTGCGTTTTTCCCTGCTGTTGGAGGTAAAATTAATGCGGTAGTTGATCAATTTATAAGCATAATTAGCCATTCGCATGACAAGAGCTTTAGCTTTAAATTCTCTGACGTCACTCAAACTAAGCCCCTCCCATCCCTGAATATGTAGTTTAACTAGTCAATGCAGATATATATTCATGTTAAACAAATAAATTCATGATAAATGTAATGATTTTTGCTTTAAATGTATGAGACCCACCGTTTGCCACGGTCTAGAAAAAACATTCGTATCACGCTTGAAAAACATTCTGGAGTGACGATTGTTATACACAGTCACTCGATTCCAGAAGGCAACAAAAACACCCTGTGTGAACAACATTACAATTGTAAAAACTGTTTTAAAATAATTGATTTCGAAAAACGTGCCACTAAGCACACATGTGGGGAAATGTATTGTCTAGTTACATTCAAGTTCCCAATGTTGTACATTAGGACTGTTCACGAGCTCGAGCCAGCTCGGGCTAGAGACGAGCGACAAAGTTCGACCCGAGCCGACACTTTGGCGGCTCGACTAATTAACGAGCGAGCTTTTCAAGGTCGAGCCGATAGGCACTGAAATAGTGCTTTCCTCTAGTTGTCCTTTTTTCTTCTAAGAGCGTTCCGTTGTATTTTTATATGAAATAATGCCTAGGAAAATTTGGCTTCTCTCGCCTCTAACCGTGAGAATATAACGATTTCTTCGCTTTTTATTAGCGGGTTTTACTGAACCTCTACATTTCTATACATGGGATACCATTCCTAGTTGTTCTCAAGTCAAGCGTTGGTAGTAGCAATTTTTGTTAAACATACATATGTTAACCGAGCCAAGACCCAGCTCGGCTCGAGTCCTATTGCACGTTCTAAAAAAACCTCGTCGAAATGTACCTGAACATATGGATGTTTTCATTGACCTTGAATGTATACAGACGAAAATATGTTAGGAAAAGTTGGGGGCGTGCGAACATCAGCCTATTTCATGTGTTAGCATCTCCGTCTACGAGGATTTGTATAGTAAAAACGTGCCTAGATTTTAGTTGCATCAAATGCAACAAATTTGACCCCGAAAACAACGATACACCGGCGGCAATCCCATAGCACTATTCATGGATTGTTTAGTCAGTTTATTCGACTTGGAGAAAGTTATCGTTTTGGTAGCAGCTATGATAATCAATTATTGATTGGAGAAATTATCAATCGGGACGAGAAAAATTGTACCTAAATCACTGAAATTAACGGTACACTTATTTTAGAAATAAAAGTATTTAATCTGTTATTCCTCGACTCTTACAACTTCATCCCCGTAGCTTTATCTAAATAACCAACTTCTTTAAAAGCCTTAGCACGCCACTCGATACGTCGTCACCATAAATAACGTAAACACAATGGATGAAACCTTAATGCTTGAACTTACTCAGATAAAAAAATTAGCCCCGCCTGTTTAATTGTGGAGCGCTGCTCAAAAACCTCGTTCCCGGTCGTGGTCGAGATTTTAGCAATTTTATCTCTCTATTCACACGAGCTCCGTTAGGAACGTCAAAAAGCTTAACGTCACAATTTTCAGAACTAGAGGCAACGGCAAAAAATCTTATTTAGGACCTTGGGGTTAGATTATTCTCCTTGTGATATTACTCAACATGTTGATTAGGGATTGGATTAGATTTAGGACACGTTTTTAACATTTGTTTCATATGAATCATCATCCTGAAGATTTTTAATTTTAGCTAATACCTTGACAATGTCCGCACAATGCCGAGAAAACTAATCCTCCTCGTTTACATTTACAGTTCTTTACACAAGATGTTTTGCAGATTGCAGGTGCAAGTGATGAGTGTTGAAAGTTCATCTGATGCAGAAAGGAGAGTGGTGTGAATGGGTTTTCGACTTTCGCGATCACGAAACCTTCACCACTGTTCGGGATTAAATCTTGTCCTAGCCATTGTTGGACTTGAAGATACCATCGTAAAGAATGTAATTTTGCGGCGTTGGTTTTTGGATGAAGCTTAGCGAGATCAAACACTGTTAATAAAAACTGTACAATCTTGGACAAAGCATGTGCAGAGTGGTGACTCTGACACAGCACAGAATTTTGACCAAGTCTGCACAGATTTAATCATGAGCTAATGTGCACATCAGTTTGATTGCGGGTGAAAGGTTCGACTTAGTAGTAAAAGATCATTTATTTTTGGTTAAAAATTTTTTATTTATATGTAGAAAAAGCCGTTCTTTTAAGGTATATTCTTATGTTACTTGAACTTTTTCTTTAAGCGCCAAAAGCACCAAAAAGAAAATAAAAACTCATAGATCGAATCTTATCTTTAACTAGTAATATTATAACTGCTGTATTTTTGACATTTTTTTACGATTCTGAGGGTTTAGTGCAAAGTAAAACAAATCCAATTTATAACAAGTTGGGAAAACCAAAATATTACCTCTCCGAGTAAACTTATTAACTCAGATATGGAAATGTTTCTTTTTTATTTAAGAACAAATACTGAAGTTAAAATTTATGAAATATTAAAGCAGTATACAAAGCATAGCATATATACTGTAAATCAGACGACATTTTACATCCAATAAGGATATACTTGTACACATTAAAATCATCCGACGGGGGAAACACGGGAAATGAAGAGCTAAAACTTTGGAGGGATATTACCTTTACGTTTTTGTAAAGGCCCAATTTTCTACTCCTCAACTGTATACCCTCTATGTTCAAAGCTATATTCACAACAGGGTTGCCATGTAAACACTATCCTCTCGTTTCACCTCAACGATTTTCTTAGTTTGTCAACATGACTGTTAACGTTACATAACACCAAAGCTTATTTACTTTTACACTGAAAGTAAATGCGCACCATAAAAAGCATGAAAACACGAAGCTATAATCCGATTACGATCAGACCTTTCACTGGTCTGGGCTGCGTCCAGCAGAGCTCCCCAAAATGACAGCGAATTTTGGAAAACGTTTACCGGTGAGATCTGTCGTCCTAGCTTTTCTCCGGTCATCGGTGTTTTAAAAATGACGCTAGCGCAATAAAGCGTGCAAGGTAGCAAGGCTTAACAAAAATTGTATGATAACATATTTAAAGAGATAAATAATAACAACTTTTATAATTAAAATTAGAAAGTAACATGTCTCTTAAAATTCTCGCGTGATCAACTGGTTTCACGCCAATTAAATAGCTATAGTCCCATCAGAATCAGCAAGAGCTATTTGTATTAATTCCTCCATGTTTTTTCGCCAAGCTGAGAACTACGCGTTTTACGTCACGTTTTCCAAAAACCCGACTATTTTCTTTGAAGACCGCGCTGGCTCAGCGCTAAGCACCGTGACGTCAAATTCAAAAACAAAATCCCGTCCTGTAGGACACTGCTAACAGCGCTGAGCTCTGCTGAACGCGGCCCAGATATCCACCATGATTATAAAGTTTAAGCCTAATTATTTAAAAGTGTATTAACTTTCGGCTCACTCTGAACCGTTAATGTCTCTGCATTACAGAAACGAAAACCAAGCGTTTACTTTTTGGTTCACTAGGCCTATTGACAAATAAAAGTTCAATTGACCAATATCGTTGCATTCTTCTTGAAATCACTATAGAAAGGATTATGCTATAAACAGATGTAGTATAGCTAAAGTAATATATAAACATCCATTTCAAATAACAATATTAAAAAACATCCTTGGAATATCAAAATGAAACAGCTACAAATGTTCTAAATGCATCGTAATTACGAAAAAGATTTCCACATATTCACTTTATATTATGGAAAAAGTGAATATTAAGGTTCTGTAGGATTTCTTAACAAAGCGAACTGCTAACTCGGCGCACTAGTGTGACAACGGACAGACACACACAGACAAAAAATAGACTGCCTTTTAACTCTTTCCTTTTTAATTTTGAGTTGAGAAACAAGATTATCTTAAATATTAAAATAAATATAATTAATATTAAATATTTTCTTCGTTAGTTATTCGCCTTATTGAACGTTACATCGTTTTAAAAAAGAACAATTAAACATTCTTGAGAGACTTGACTAATATTGGCGTTTAAAATGAAGCATACGCCGGTTGCTTCACTTTATTCAAATAGGTAGTATATAAGGATTTCGAATCGCAGCTATGGATAAGAACAGCGCAATTGCGTGAACCTTTGGTGGAAGCCCCGCCATTGGGAGGCCGGACGTTTTTCGTAACCCTGGCCGATCGCCGCGTATGTCTTAACCTTAAGGATGATGATGGAGTAGAAGCCAGGTGTGCAGACTGGTGTCCATGTGGGATGGACAAAAACAATGACCAGAAGATGGTGGTGTAGAAGCCAGGTGTACAGACTGGTGTCCTTGTGGGATGGACAAAAACAAAGACCAGAAGATGGTGGTGTAAAAGCCAGGTGTACAGACTGGTGTCCATGTGGGGTGGACAAAAACAAAGACCAGAAGATGGTGGTGTAGAAGCCAGGTGTACAGACTGGTGTCC
The DNA here is from genome assembly GCA_019434445.1 of Phalangium opilio. Classification (NCBI taxonomy): domain Eukaryota; kingdom Metazoa; phylum Arthropoda; class Arachnida; order Opiliones; family Phalangiidae; genus Phalangium; species Phalangium opilio. Next base: position 255,454 of record JAEQBA010003349.1, read on the forward strand.
ATGTGGGATGGACAAAAACAAAGACCAGAAGATGGTGGTGTTAGAAGCCAGTAAGTACAGACTGGTGTCTATGTGGGATAGACAAAAGCAACGCCCAGAAGGTGGTGGTGTTAGAAACCAGTGAATACAGATTGGTGTTCATGTGGAATGGACAATTGACGAGTCAGATGAAATAATAGTGGCCTGTTGAATTGTGGATAGCCTCAAGTTTTGAATTTTCCGGGAACTGTGAATGCGGTCCGGAAATGGCGAACACATTTGCTTCGATTCGGAAACTGCGAACGCGGTCCCCTGCGGTGTAAGTCAATAACAACAGCCTGACACACACACACACACACACCCCCACACACACACACGATCGTTACAGAACCTCTCCGTGACATACGTCACTCGGAGAGGTAAAAATGAAGTTGCTAAGGGTGGTTTTCGTTTCTTTCAAATGAATCACAGATTTTGACGAAAATTGGAAAATGTCCATAAAAATAGCATGAGAATGTTTCCAAACTTAACCCATTTTGTCTATAACCTTCCAAAAATAACTAATAGTTTAATTGATTTGAAAACGGTCTTAAATGAAAGCCTTATATTTATAATTGGCGTCTATTTTTTCATTAAGTAAAATTAAGTTTAAGTATAGTTTTACAAAGTTTTAGTTGCATGCTCTGACTTGGTTTTCCCTAAAACTGTGGAAGTTTCGTCTTTTGAGCAAGGGTTAAGTAGTGTAAAAAGCCTTACTTGGGCTTTCGTCGTTTAACTGAAGATATTGTCAAATTGTTAGAGCAATTAGCTAGCTTATGGGACATACTAAATTTTGCCTGTTAAAACTGTAGTTTAGTTGCGAAGTACAGACTAAAGATAATTAAACTGGATTACCTTTAAACGATAAATAAACAAGATTACCTTCTAATGATAAATAAACTAGATTACTAATTTAAGATAATTAAACTAGAATACCAATTAATGATGATTTACTCCCGTTTAACCCAAACCGTTTCTCCCAATTCCCATATCTCCCAATCCCATTTGACCCAACACTATGTCTTTTCCCCCAATTTCTTTTGTCCCAATTCAGCATAAAACAAATGTTAATAAGTTCAAAGAGAATTTTTTTGTTTTATTAACAATGATATATTTTACATTGGCAGGATAATTATTTAACCTAACCTAACCTAACATAACAGTAATGTTTTGAAAAAGGCATATTATTTGAGAAGTAAATGAAGCTAAACATTAAAATTTTGGAAAAGGCGTACTATAGTTCAATGATTTATAAAATATTACTAACCTAACCTAACCAAACCTAACCTATCATAACAGTAATGTTTTGGAAAAGGCATATTATTTGAGAAGTCAATGAAGCTAAACGTCAATATTTTGGAAAAGGTGTACCATAGTTTAATGATTTATAAAATATTACTAACCTAACCTAACCTAACCTAACATAACCAAACCTAACCTATCATAACAGTAATGTTTTGGAAAAGGCATATTATTTGAGAAGTCAATGAAGCTAAACGTCAATATTTTGGAAAAGGCGTACCATAGTTTAATGATTTATAAAATATTACTAACCAAACCTAACCTAACCTAACCTAACCTAACCTAACCTAACCTAACCTAACCTAACCTAACCTAACCTAACCTAACCTAACCTAACCTAACCTAACCTAACCTAACCTAACCTAACCTAACCTAACCAAACCAAACCTAACCTATCATAACAGTAATGTTTTGGAAAAGGCATATTATTTGAGAAGTCAATGAAGCTAAACGTCAATATTTTGGAAAAGGCGTACCATAGTTTAATGATTTATAAAATATTACTAACCTAACCTAACCAAACCTAACCTAATCTAACCTAACCTATCATAACAGTAATGTTTTGGAAAAGGCATATTATTTGAGAAGTCAATGAAGCTAAACGTATATTTTGGAAAAGGCGTACCATAGTTTAATGATTTATAAAATATTACTAACCTAACCTAACCTATTTGCCTATTCGCATTAAAAATAATCAAAGTCGTTTTGAAAGCAACCCTTTGCAGCATAAAATATTAGACGTAACCATTCTATTGGGAGAAATGAGAATTGAATAGTTAAAGGTGGGATAAAAATTCCGATTGGGAAATATAAGATTGGGAGAACTGGGAATCGGAAAGTTTGGGATAAAAATTTATTTTGGGAAACACAGAATTGGGAGAAATGGGACCATACCTTAATGATAATTAAACTAGATTACCTTCTAATGATAAATAAACTTGATTACCTTCTAATGATAAATAAACTTGATTACCAATTAAAATAATTAAACTAGATTATCAATTAAAGATAATTAAACCAGATTATCAATTAAATATAATTAAACTAGATTACCAGTTAAAGATAGTTAAACTAGATTACCAGTTAAAGATAGTTAAACTAGATTACCAGTTAAAGATAGTTAAACTAGAAAACCAATTAAATATAATTAAACTAGATTACCAATTAAAATAAGTGTGGGTGGCGTAGCGGTTAGCGCTTTCGCCTCGCAGCAAGAGGATCCCGGGTTCGATCCCGGACTGTGGCACCGGGTGAAAAATCTGGGACCAAATCCTTCTGCGTAGAGTTTGCAAGTTCTCTCCCCGCTTGTTAAAGGAGTTTTCCTCCGCGGTCTAACCCGGTTTCTCCTTTCCATCAAAACTTGCAGAGGTTAACGGTAATAGTTAGTATAGGGCGCTGTCGGTTAGCTGTGGAATAGGGGCTAGCCACCACCCCTCTATGCATTGTATAGGCGTTAGATAAGTGGCAATAAGTCGCAAGATGACTTGGTCCAATTAGCTAGCTGAACTTTAAAAAAAAAAATAATTAAACTAGATTACCAATTAGTGATAATTAAACTAGATTATCAATTAGATAATTAAACTAGTTTACCAGTTAAAGATAATTAAACTAGAATACCAATTAAATATAATTAAACTAGATTACCAATTAAATATAATTAAACTAGATTACCAATTAAATATAATTAAACTAGATTACCAATTAAATATAATTAAACTAGATTACCAATTAAATATAATTAAACTAGATTACCAATTAAATATAATTAAACTAGATTACCAATTAAATATAATTAAACTAGATTACCAATTAAAGATCATTAAACTAGATTCTTAGTTAAAGATCATTAAACTAGATTATAAGTTAAAGATCATTAAACTAGATTATAAGTTAAAGATCATTAAACTAGATTACCAATCAAACATAATTAAACTTGATTACCAATTAAACTAGTATATCGATTAAAGATAATTTAACTAGATTACCAATTAAACTAGTATATCGATTAAAGATAATTAAACTAGATTAACAATTAAACTAGTATATCGATTAAAGATAATTAAACTAGATTACCAATTAAACTAGTATATCGATTAAAGATAATTAAAGTAGCATATCGATTAAAGGTAATTAAACTAGTATATCGATTAAAGGTAATTAAACTAGCATATCGATTAAAAGTAATTAAAATAGTATATCGATTAAAGGTAATTAAACTAGTATATCGATTAAAGGTAATTAAACTAGTATATCTATTAAAGATAGTTAAAGAGTATTACCAAGTAAACTAGATTAACAATTAAACATAATTAAACCAGAGCTGGGCTAATTAGCTGACAACTAATTGAATTAGAATTAGCAATTAGATAAATATTTATGAACTAAATAATTAGCCAATTAGCAATTTGACCTAGAAACTAATTCAATTCAATTAGAAATTAGGCATTTATTTATCAAACTAATTAATTAGAATTACTAATTTCTATTTATTTACTTGTCTAATTAAAGCAAAAAAGAAACCATAAGTAATTATAAAAGTGCCCATGGATTCCCTACTTTGGTAATGCAAAGTTTAATGTTTTAACGCCATCGAAAAATGAGACAAGGCTCGAGCCTTCCGTCATGTTAAAATTTGTCTCATTTCTTAATTTTCTTGCCACAGTTCCTATAATGGACTCCTGAGTAGTAAATCCATGGGCACTGCTATTAATTCAAGAAGGAAAAATAGTCGAAATTCGAAATGGGGCAGTTAGGGTTCAAGAAAGTTTCTTAGACCTCACTTTGGGGGAATTTCAATCACGAAGAGAGAGTACTAGTACTGGTATTCTCTCCGGTTTTGAGGAGCTGAAAAATTTAGAGTAGCACGAAGGTTTCCTCATCGATATTATTAGCCCTTTTTCATATTCAAATAGATGAATCATGAATAAAGTCTCGATTTTTAGTTTTTACTGCAAATTGGCGTATAAGATTAATTGAAAATACAATTGGCTAATTAGCAAATCCTAAATCTAATTAAATTTTAATTAGATAATTACCTTTTCGATGCATACTAATTAGTTGAAATAATTATTATTGAAACACGCGCCGGGAAATAATACGCGCGTGGCGGCCCTTCCTCGGTCCTGAGGTTCGAAGTCTTGACCCATCCATCCAAGGCTGATGATGATTCACTCTAGCAAATCCGAGTATTTCCATTGGTTTCAAATAATTTGTAATTTTTTCTTTGATATATAGAAATTTCTCACTAAATCACACAAATTCGTTAGTTCATAAATAGGATAAAAATGGTTTTATCGTTCACTGATTGCTTTTTGATTAGTGATAGTTATTTCACCTTGCAATTCGAAGCGGTTATTTTCCCGGATTTTGGAAATTTTCGACTTGCAAGTTTATTACTTTAAACCTAAAATCTAAGATCTCCTAAAACTCAAGAAAAACTTAACATTATCGTAATGGAATTTAAATAAACGTTAATTAACCGAAAAACCTAACTTTACTTGCATTGCTAGTCATTCGACGTCGTCTTTAATTGAAATTTAGTCATTTGTAAACGTCTTCAACAGCATTTTAGTAGTTTAACCACACTTTGATCCATTTCCTTAGTCATTTAAGATTACTTTCTCAATTGAATTTGCTTTAATTTTATAACAAGTTGATCCGTATTTTATTAATTTAACAACACTTTCGTCTACGTTTTGATTTTAGTCATTGAACTTCATTCTCAATTGTGTTTCAGTCATAACTTAAAATCACATTTTCGCACTTTCCATTATAATAGTCATATATTAACAATATAAGTCGAATAACGAAACGTTTACGAAACATTTAGTGAAAGCTTAACCAATTTTTAGTGTTTTTAATTGAATTATAGACATTTTATGACACTTTCAATGTACTTTTGTCATTTCTTGAACGTTCAACTGCTTCTTAGTTCCTTTGAATGTGATTTGAACCACATTTTAGTAGTTTAACAAAACTTTGATCCACTTTCTTAGTTGTATTAGTTCGCTTTCAATCGAAAGCTTTCATTTCACATCAGTTTCATCCGGATTTTAGTAGATTAACAACACTTTCGACCACTTTTTCGTCATTCAACTTCATTATCTGTTTTATAATAGTCATATATTAACAATATCGGATATATTTAAGTTGAACAACGAAACGTTTACTAAACATTTAGCGAAACTTTAACCAATTTTTAGTGTTTGCCGAAACTTTAAATTAGTTTCTTGTGAACAAAACTTAATCGCAATTCAGTCATTTCAAAACGTTTTCTGTTACGTAAATACCTATAAACATATAATAAACCAAACTGCAATAATATCAAAACATAAATTAATGTTAATGAGGAGATGGTGGTTCATTGATTTTCTGTTATTTAGTCTGAACTTTGAAATCATCCGTTTTACACTACGTATCTTTCACCTTGAAAATTCGTTTTCCATATAAACTTTTGCAGTAGGATTACGAATTTATCTAGAATGAACAGAAGTAGTGAAAGTTTGAGAAGAAATAGTGAAACTTTGAACGGAAATAGTGAATTTTTGAACATAAATAGTGAAACTTTGAACGGAAATAGTGAATTTTTGAACATAAATAGTGAAACTTTATCTCTTATCTTATCTTTGTGTTTGTGATAAAATTAAACTTCTCGAAAGTTCCAGCGTCACTGGCGCTATCTGCTCCCCCCTCGCACCACTCTGCACCACTCTGCACCACCCTGCACCACTCTGCACCACCCCTGCCTTCCACAGTACTTGGGGTGGGAGACTCATATGAACCCTACTCTTAACTATTAAAGATTAATCGGATGGTAACCCTAATATTCGCGAATAGATAATACAAAGGAAGGAGAAAAACCATTTAAAAGCTCCAGAGTTCATAGAACATTTGGAAAACAAATTTCCCTGAGATTTTCAGGTGTTTTTCCCAAATACTTCCCTGAATTTTCCAGGTTTTTACCCTATATGGAGTATCCTATGGTGCAAATGTTATGGGGCAAATTGGGCTTAAACATACTCAAAGGATATCTCCTTATCTCTTGTAGAACCAAAGTTACGACCCTCCAAAGTTTAGTGTAATGTTAATCCTTTGGAGGGAATGCTAACGAAGATTTTGCTTAATTACTCGGCAACTGTTCGACCCAAATTTCCCTGATTTCCCTGAATTTTACTAAAAATTTGAAAATTTCCCCGAGTTTTCCCTGACGTTTTTGTCAACTATTTATTTCCCTGAATTTTCAAATGGAATAGCGAATACTTAGGCCTTGGTAAATTTTTTACTAACCGATAATCGCAAATAGTTAAGCCTAGTATTCGTGAATAGTTAACCCTAACACGCGAATACTAGGCTTAACTATTAGAGATTAATCGGATGGTAACCCTAGTATTCGCGAGTAGTTAATATAAAGTAAGGAGAAAAATTATTTGGAAGAGCCAGAGTTCATACAACTTTTGGAAAGCAAATTTCCCTGAGATTTCCAGGTTTTTTTCCCATATGCTTCCCTGAATTTTCCAGGTTTTTCCCCTATATGGAGTATCCTATGGTGCAAATGTTAGGGGGCAAATTGAACTATAACATTCTCAAAGGACATCTCCTTCTCGCTTGTAGAACCAAAGTTACGACCCTCAAAAGTTTAGTGTAATTTTAATCTTAGGGAGGGAATGTTTACAAAGATTTTGCTTAGTTACTCGGCAACTGTTTGACGCAAATTTCCCTGATTTCCATAAACTTTACTAAAAATTTGAAATTTTCCCGAGTTTTCCCTGACGTTTTTGTCAACTATTTATTTCCCTGATTTTTCCTGAGATTTTCCCGCTTTTCCTGGTTTGTTCGAACCCTGAGCTCTTAAATTTCAAAATTTCTTAGACACTTGCTGCTGGATTTTGATGTGGGTCAAATAAAATCGGGATGATTGAATTTTTTAAAACAAGGTTGCAACGCACGTCCCCCTTATCAAATTATACTAGCCGGTCATAAGGGGGATTCCGTCTGACAGGGCGTTCGGGTAACCCCAATTTAACTAAGGGGGACCGCGTAACAAGGTTAAATCAAAAAAGAAGGCCTATTCCGTCAACTTTATCTCATTTATAGAATTAATAAAATAAAAATTATTCATACCTTCGGCTGGTGTTCTTGGTGTAAAACATTTTCCACTTGGGACGGACGGACGAAGCGTAGCGCGGTACAAGTTTCGCGTTTTACCAGAGTTCTCCCTTCCAAAACGAGACAGTGACTAGTTTGATTTTTCCTCGGCGCCCGGTTTTTATGGGTTTGAAATAATAAAAAACTTGGGGGTGGAAGGAGGAGGTGATATAGTCGGCGGAGGGCTGAACATATTCTAACGAGGGATATGTCCAACCTTCCGTCGTCTGCAATGGTTTCGGGGCGAAAATCGAGAGTTAGTAACTTTATCATGGGAATAGAAATTCGCCTGACGAAAGTCCCTTATCTCGTACAGTTGTACATTTATGTACTCCCTGGTGTTTGTTATGTTACAAACAGTCCTTGTTAATGTTTTATTGCGTTTGATCAAATATGTTGGCTAAACATGGTTTACACTCTGTTTATAACGAAATAATAATTTCTATGAGCCATTCTAATTCCAAGAAGAGCACAAGAAAACCAGTGTAATGGATGCCATTGTAGAGAATTGTCGCTCCCACGCGCTTCCCCGTCATGAGCTTTGATACTCAAAACCCGAACAACTTGGACATACAAAGAGTCAAATTATACCCTTCCAATGTTTCATTTACTATTGTTTGTGGCCTAACCTTGCGTCAGAGGTCCCCTGGAATCTGTTAGTTTTATTGTTGAATACTGCATTGCTCATACGTTTGTCGACTAACAATTTTTAATTTATATTTACATGTGCAGTGAGACACACAGAACTTCATTACCTAGTCCAGTTGTGTAAGTATCCAAAACATTACAGCGCAAAGAGCCTAGTGGTCCCATACGCCCTATTTGAACTTGTCCCTTAATGATCTATAATGTAATGGAAACTGTACATTATTTTAAAATTTAAAAGCGTCACCTCCGTATTGTAAAAGAAACTAACATTACGAGTTGTGCACAATTCCATCCAAGAATGGTCCTAGAATCCTATAAACGAATAACTTTAGTCCTATGTAACATAATATTCGTGTATAGTAAGGGAGTACCTTTGAAATCGTGTTTCTAAGGTCCAACTGTATGTTCTTACTGATAGGGTACACCATAGAGGTTTTTTTAATGGGAAATGCAACAATTTTGTTGCACAATGGATTAGACATTCTCAAAATCAATGTGAGTGTTGAAGTCGCTTCAATGTTTTGCCCTGCACTTTCAATATGAACCTTTAAAGGGAGGGTGAATAGGGACATCATGTCATTTTTCATTGATTCTTTAACATCTACTAATTAGAATTCCAATATGCATAGTGAAACATCCAAGAAATACCTACGAATGATATTAAAATTCAATTTTACTTTTGAGATGTCTTTGACAATTTCAAATTAGCACCTCCGACCTAGACAAAGTAATTCGAGGCGGATGTCGCTACAGTCTGAGATGACAATTTCAACTTCCTCTTCGTGTTTGTGATTGGGTGAATGTTATGTGGTGCCCCGCGTTGTCTCCCTCCCAAGTACTGACCGCGCGCTATGCTGTTTAACTTGGAGTTTCAACATGGGATTAGTAATAGTTGAGTTTACCTCGCCGCGTGTAGGGGTGCCACCAATCATTCAGCCCATCTCACACACGAAGGCGTTCTTCGATTGAGCCGCACTCCACACTGAACATTAAGCTGTTTTGACCAATCCCATAACGTCCTGCCTGCTTGTTAGCACAATGCAAGTGGCATGCTCTATGTCGTGCGCCACGTTTAAGACATCTTGCGCATTTTATCAAATCACGCGCTAGATTTCATTCGTCATGGAGCGTGCCACAGGAATTTTGGTTTTACAAAAAGGCAGGGCGTTATGCGATTGCTTGTAGGTGATAATTTGAAAATAGAAATGAAATGTCAAAGTAATTTGAAATCATTCGGGGCTATATAGACGGGGCAGATAGAATCGATTTAAAAATATTTTTTGCTTCATTTTCACTCTCCCTTTAAAACTGAATAATTTCACAGATCTTGTACCATTACGCCTTCTAGTGGAATAGTCCACCAAGAATCGACGGAAAGGTGGGTTGGACTCAAACGTCTCTTACCTTATTAGTCACATGACTTCCTGAACAACTGGAATAATAATGATTTGATTGTTATGTAGTCACTACGACTATATAGATTTTGATTCCCTCGAGGCTGTAGGAGATGGAAACAATTCCTGTATGTCAGATATCTTCCAAACTCTATTAACATAATTTAATTACGTACCCATTGTCAACCTAAATACTAAATAGTATTCTTTTCTTTAAAGTGCAATTTGACGAAACCTCTGGAGATGTACAAGCCGTTTTAGGCTCCTTAGGTAAGATGAAGTATTAAACATTTGGCACAAAATAGTAATTATTTCACCATACCAAAGATGTTGACGAACCTCAAGCGGAACACCCTGAGCCGAGGTGCTCCACGCCCCCTCCGCAGCTTATTGTGCCCGCCAGTGATGGAGAATCACCCCTGCCAAACGCCTCTTGTAAGTAGGCTTATGGTCATTACCATGGCACAGTTCTATGTCATACTCTGCGGCACGAGATATTAATGGGTCGATATGTCAGTTAATTCATACTGGGTGCAACAACATCGGTGGTTGAACCGGAGTATAGTAAATTCTATTTCACATGTTGAGTCGAAAATGTTCTATGGCAGGCATAGGTAAAAAACTCGGATCGTATTAGGCCACAACGTTATCCGTTATACAACATCTTTGACGCCAATTCGCCCATAAACCCACTGTACTACGGTCATAGCACCCATTTTCTGTATTGCAACATAAGGGGATGTTTCAGGGTGTACCAATTATTGATTGAAATAGGCGATGCTCACCTGCAAAGTAATCAGTTCGATTAAGGTATTCCCAGTGAAGTAATATATGCCTTACACAGAGAGTGTGTCTATCATAGTAGTAAGGACTATACAAATATGCAAGGATCCAAGATGGCCGCCATGACATCATCCACCCCAGATATGTTGGCACCCTATATAAATTATCCTACCTTCCAGCAGCCTATGAAAGGGGAATGAGCCATTTTTAATACCCCGGGACAAGTCCGGACCTGTTCTACTAGTAATTTCATGACGTCATTCCCGGGTAAGCCCATGTCAGTGACATCTGAACTCTAGATACATCTCTCCTTTTCTATTTCCTAAACTTGAAAAAAACAGCCGCATGTTAATTTCTCTATAAAGAAATGTGTTTTTCTTAAAAAATATAAGAAGTAACAAAGCTGAAAGCCCAAAAATTATGTACATTTTACTAGCAATAATTCTCTTCTCAACCCATACAAATATTTTTCTGTTCCGGCATTCTTGATTCCCGTTCAAAGTAGAAAGCAGGGTATAGACGACAACAGGGCCGTCGAGAGACTTTGCGGGCCCCGGGAAAGATTATGGTCGGGCCCCTAGAATCATTCTCCAACTCACTGGGAGGGAAACTATCTGGATGCACAGCAGTGGGTTCGCCAAACTAAGCATTTTGTGCAATTGCAGAAAGTACTACATACACTCTTTTCTCATAGCAACTTAGGCTCTTTTAAGCTCTGGTATATTCGTTTTGGTTAAAGGTAGAAGTCTGAATTTTCATTAACTAATAGTTCTTAATAGGCCTACCTTTATAGCCAAATAACATGTTTGTATTTAATATAGTTTACGAAATACCTTTGGTTGAATTTTTTTATTTCTTTGACCGGACGCCGGTCATGAAAATTCTAAGGTACTTTTAGGGGAGGTAGAAACTTAAAATTTAGGATTTCTTTAGTATTTAAATTATAAAGTAAGGAAAAATTTAAAACTTCTGAAATTTCTTTAAATGGTATTTCGTTCTCACTATACTCCCTATAATAAGTTGGTAAACCAGAATAAAGCTCTCTGAGTCGAGACGAAATTAAGAGGTTTTTCTTAAATAAATATAATTGATATTAATTATTTTATATGTCATTAATTTAGTTGTATTCTTGTTAAATTGTTTAAATTAACTTTATTCCTATTGTTGACGTTTGAATTCAAGCGTATGCCTCTTTAACAATTTTTGAAAATTTAGGGTATATAAGACGATTGATTAATGATAAATGATATAGCCCAGGTCTTTAAGGGCTTGACCTAGCACATTTGAACATAAAGATGAAAATTGGTTCTTGTGCTGTTTTTGACCCAACAAAAAATATACTTAAAGTCCCCTGCTGTAAAGCCCGAGCTTTCGCCGCCATCTTGGAAAATGGCCCCCGGGAGTGCCAGCTACAATGTATTCCACGTTCTTCTTCAAAAATTTTCAAAATTGGTACACATTATGATTGGAACCACATGGACATTATGGCCAAATTCTACAGCTCTGTGTTCAATAGTTTGGTCGCCATATTGGAAAATGGCCGCCGTTAATGCTAGGTACAGTATATTTCACCATGTTGTTGGAAAATTATAAACATTTATAGGTATTACAAACAGAGCTGTGTGAACCTCATAGTAAAATATTGAAGCCATTAATCAGATAGTTTGGCCGCCATTTGGAAAATGGCCACCATCAATGTCATATAGATACAGTATATGGTTCAAAAATTATGAAAATTGGTAATAATTATGTTGAAGACCGTCTAAGCATCATACTTGAATATTGAAGACGTGCTAATGATAGTTTGGACGCCATCTTCGAAAATGACTGCTGAATATGCTAAATATATTTCAAATATATAAAACTTTTTGAAATTCCTTTTTTGAATAGATGATTTTCATTAACTTAATAAACATCAAAAAATGGATATCTTGAAGTCGAAATTATCGAAGCCATCTTTAAAAATGGCCACATGAAAATAATGCCCTAAATTCAGAAAGAAAGAAAAGTTATTCTAAGCTGCTATTCTCAACATGTTGATTAGAGAATATGATTTATACTGTTGTTGAAGATTAGAATTTAGACAGATCTCTAGCATTTCATACATATTCATCGTCATCCTGAAGATAATTCATAATAATTGCATGTCAGAACCCTTGATTCCGCGCTACACATAGCTGGGGGCCTTATCAGCGCCCCTCCCCATCATATTCCAAATTGAACCTGCGGAACCGCCGTCATGGCACACGGGATCGGCCAGTGGGACCGACAAACGCCTCTTGAGCGGGTGACATGAGCTGGACACCGTCAGCGGCGAGCCCAGTCAGGAGGTGGTCGGTGACTGGGAAGGATTAAGGCAGAAGAAGACTCGAGGGGACGGGGCAGTTCTCTCCAAGCACAACCGTGCCATACGGCCCAAACAAATAGTGTATCCGCGACCCCTAGAGGGTTGCCAATAGCGGGGGCGAGCCATGGCAACACCTGGGTGGGGGCGAAACGGCCCAGCAAAACCTTCACGGAATGGTGCAAGAAACGGTCTGAACCAAGGGCGAAACCAAGGAACTCCCGAACCGTCACACCGAACTCGGGCCCCCTCCGCCACCATAAGTCCTTGAGTTAAAAAGGGAAAGAGAACATTTCTTACATTTAGGTGCTGTAACTGGGTGTGGTTATAATAAGGCGTGGTTTAAAGTAATGACAGATAATCAACATCTTACAAATTTGTTTCGCTTTTTTAATGACCATATTGCATCTAAGGAAGCCATAGCTGCTGCCGAAGAGAGATTTCTTTTCCCTTTTTTTAGGGTAATAATTGACACGTCACGCTTCAACTATGTAGATATTACACGTATAATGGAACCGTTGCCACACATATTGTCAAGTCCACATTTGATCTCGCTAAGCTTCATCCAACAACCGATGCCGGAAAACTCCATTTTTTCCGAGCGTATCTTCAAATCCAACAATAGCTCGGAAACGATTTAATCCCGAACAGTGGGGATTGGTTCGCGATCGCGAAAGTCTAAGACCCATTCACACCATTCTCCTTCCAGCATCAGATGAACTTATAACACTCATTATTTGTACCTGCAGTCTGCAGAACATCTTGTATAAAGAACTGTGAATGTAGACGATCTGGATTAGCTTGCTGGGCAATGTGTGGTCATTGTCAAGGTATTAGCCGTAATAAAAAATCTTCAGGATGACGAGAAATATGAACGAAATGTTAAAAATGTGTCTTAAATCTAATCCTTAACGACACTAGAATGCATATACCCCATATAAAACGGTTTTTACTTTTGCACGCCAGATGGCGTTCAAAAGTTATATTTTTATAAACGGAAGACTTAAGGCCCGTCGAGCACGCTCGGGTGTCAATTGAAATATACGGGCCCACGAGAGGGAAACAATTAAAAATTCCCCAGTGGAATACCGGCGTTGCTGCGCTGAAGTTTTGGTGTAACCAAGAATCTGATACGCATGCGCGAGCTTTATAAAAAAATATATCTTAAAATTGATTTGAACAACTAGGCTCGTGGTATGGTGGTTAGAGCCGTTGCCTTTTGCGCGGCAGAACCATGGGTCGCAGTTCGATTCCACACGAGGAAAAAAAATATTTTTTTTTTAGTTTCATTTTAATTAAGGATGTTTTGAGGCGAAATTCATCTTAAAATAACGAGGAAAAAGTTTTAAAGTTTTAACAAAAGTAAATTTATTATTTATACAGGCCTAAGCGCGCTATCTCAGGGAAGGCAGTCAAGGTGTATTTGGGCACCACGCATAGATGTCGCTATTCAAAACCTCAAATCTCAAAAATCCCCGCGAATTTTTAAAACCAGATTGAGGAATTTTAAAAATATAAATAAAATATTGCCACATTTTAAAAATAGGAATAAAATAGAGTCATATTTTAAAAATAGGAATAAAATAGAGTCATATTTTAAAAATAGGAATAAAATAGAGTCATATTTTAAAAATAGGAATAAAATAGTCATATTTTAAAAATTGGAATAAAATAGAGTCATATTTTAAAAATAGGAATAAAATAGTCATATTTTAAAAATAGGAATAAAATAGAGTCATATTTTAAAAATAGGAATAAAATAGAGTCATATTTTAAAAATAGGAATAAAATAGAGTCATATTTTAAAAATAGGAATAAAATAGAGTCATATTTTAAAAATAGGAATAAAATAGAGGAATAAAATAGTCATATTTTAAAAATAGGAATAAAATAGAGTCATATTTTAAAACTAGGAATAAAATAGAGTCATATTTTAAAAATAGGAATAAAATTGTTCACATTTTAAAAATGGCACCGTTACAGACCGAAGGAATATTATTGTTTTAATGTGGCACTATATTATTACTAGTTTTAAAATAATCTGAATCAGTTTTGTTTGTAATAAAAATTAATGTTCTGTTTTAACATTCCTGTTTTTAAAATGAGATAAAGAAAACTTAGGCATTCGGCGAATTAAGAGGTACCGAAAAAATTCTCGGGGGAGCGCGCTCAGGCGTGTATTAATAATGTTGGCGAGGCTTGAACACTGGGCGCGTAGTATATTGGTTAGAGATATTGAGTTTTGCATGGCAGAACCATGGGTCGCAAGTTCGATTCCACACGAGAAAATAATCTTTTTTTACGTTTTATTTTAATTAAAGATGTTTCGGGACGAAATTCATCTTAAGATAATAAGGAAAAAGTTTGAAAATTATAAATTAAGTAAATTTATTGAATGTTTGCGCTGTTTAAGAATTCACAACGAGGGTCTACTCAGTTACTTCTATTATTGTGTTGCACTATTAGAATAATAATAGAAGTAAATAAATTGACGTTAGAATTACGGGTAATCGTTCTAGCATAGTTACGGCTACTCACGTAAATTTTCTATACGCCTTTTAAGTTTGGTACGCTGTGGCTACTATTATGAGTCCATCCCTGGGCCATTTTTTGATAGTAATAATAGTAATTCGACAGTTGCCGTGCAAAAGTATTCTGTGCCCAGCCGGGCACATCTTGTTCATAACCAAAATCCGAGTAATATGGCTTTCCTTTTCTTTTTTCCAGATTTTAGGATAGTAATATTTCAGCGACCATTTTTGAAGATGGGTCGATAATATGGACTCGAAAATAGTTATTTTTATTGCGTTTTATACGTTCATGAAAGTCATCTACTCAATAAAAAAGTATCGAAAAAATTTATATATGGTAATATATTTGGCACTCCGAGCAGAAAATTTCGAAGATGGCGCCCAAACTATCAGTAGCACGTCTTCAATATTCAAGTATGATATTAAGACGGTCTTCATCATAATAATTACCAATTTTCATAATTTTTGAACCATATACTGTATCTAAACGGCATTGATGGCGGCCATTTTCCAACATGGCGGCCAAACTATCTGACTAATGGCTTCAATATTTTACTATGAGGTTCACACAGCTCATATTATAATACCTATCAATTTTCATAATTTTCCAACAACATGGTGAAATATACTATACCTAGCATTCACGGCGGCCATTTTCCAATATGGCGACCAAACTATTGAACACAGAGCTGTAAAATTTTGTCATGAAGTTCATGTGGCTCCAATCATAATTTGTACTAATTTTCATAATTTTTGAAGAAGAACGTAGAATACTTTGTAGCTGTAATTCCGTCAGCCATTTTCCAAGATGGCGGCGAAAGCTCGCGCTCTGCAGCAGGGGACTTTTAGTATATTTTTTGTTGGATCAAAAACAACACATGTACCAATTTTTATCTTTATGTTCATATGTTCTAGGTCAAGCCCTTTTTTGGCCTATCTGTCCTGGCCTAATAGTGTACTTCAAATGAAAACTATCTCCTCTGGCTGCTTTAGACAGGCACCTTCATTAAACTCTGGTATGAAATATAAAAAAACCTAGAAAATCATAAATCATCCGAAGCAAACGAAATACATTTGCGTTTCAAAACATACATTACGTAAATCGTGCTATAATGAGTGATTAATTGTGCTAAGACCATTAAACACACGTGGACTGGAATGGAGATGAGGCCCCAGTTTCTTTTAGGGCAGCGCCTCTCTAGCGCCACGCCACGATCAATATTGAAACTTTTTCGACTCAAACTTATTATACAGATTTTAGAATATATTTCCCATCCTGTTTTAAACACAACATACACATAGTTTATTACTAAACAATAAAGGTGAGGATGATTAAGTTCACGAGTTTTGCATTATTAAATTTATAATTATGGGAGTAGTTTGTCTTTTGGATTTAAATTTGTTATTTTTTAAATAACACAGTTGTAATCCCGAGCTCCAGAAACAGGGAAATGTATATTTATTTATTTCCTACATAGTCCCAACGTTAGGAAACAGTGTTTTAAATTCCTCGGTGAGCCAAGCAATGATGCCTTAAAAGCAAAATACCGGCACTCCGTCTTTCCAATGTAATGTCTTGTTTTAGCAATGAAAATAATAATATTTTTCTAATAGCTACTTCCTTTGTCTATGAATTGCTTTGGTAGAAATAGTAAAAAAAAAAAACTCCCAAAAGCAGTTCCTTCCATGGAAGCCCCAAAACTAATTGATGTGTTCAAAGTATCTATATCTGAGATGAATAAAAGAATGGCCACCGGAAATGTACAATAAGTTTGGATTATATAACATTTCTTGCTTTTTGCTATCAGGGATGTTTTGTTATTTATTGCGGTTAAATCCAGTATGAGGTGAGAAGTCTTTGTAAAGTGCGGTGCCTGAAGTTAATTGAATTGGCCAAAAATATATATAATCACGATTATGAAATAGAATGAAAGTATGTTAAACTTGTACACTGTTAATAAACGTAGTCCAAAATTGGATGTAAATGGATCCAAACTGCTGAATGTTAAACTTATACACTGTTAAAAAACGTATAGTCCAAAATTGGAAGCAAATGGATCCAAACTGCTGACTCTGAGACAGCACAGTTTTTCGTCTATTTTTGAAAAATGTAACTAGTGTCCAAAAAGGGACGGTCGAATGATAAGCCAGATTTGGAGTCCCATCCAAAATTGGATACAGAATCATCTATTAAGGGATAAATATGAGCCATGCAGAAACGGTCAGGATATTATCCATATTTGGCGCAAGTGGGGAAAAATGTACTTGTATCCTTCCAATATTGGACTAAATTCAAGCCCATATTGGACAAATTTTTAACCAATATTGGAATAATATTTAGCTCATATTGGACTAATATAGAGCTCATATTGGACTAAGATAGAGCTCATATTGGACAAATATAGAGCCCATATCGGTGTAATATCTAATCTACATTGGACAAATGAATATTAGACTCAAATGAAGGCAATATAGATGCTAGATTTTTTACTTCACCGAGTGATGAATGCAATGGAAAGGTTCTGCTTTCGACGTTTCTATCTGTCGGGATTTGTATTTCTGTCTGTCAGGCTGATGTTACACCCAATGTATTGCGTCCGCAGTTTCCTAATCTCAACAAATGTGTTCTCATTCGATATCTGTGTAATACCAGTGCTTTGGGATCGTAGAATTATTATTTCCAGCCTTGCTGCCTACATTAGTTACAATAAGCATAACTCGTAGACAATGGCTATCACCATCAGTTGACACACCAAGTATTTTCACACCCTTTTCTTTAAACGAACGCTGTATGTAGTTCCATCTTCTCAAAACCGATTGTCGGTGCCGAAAAGAGAAATGCAAATAGGTGGAGCTTTATCTCGTAAGGGTTGTAGCAGAACCGCGAAAGCTATGTTTGCATGGGTCTGAGTTTCGAAATGTTTTCAATCTCTTTGGCGGATCGCGCCAAAAAGAAATTCTTGGCTGGTAAGCCTGTAGTGTCTTCAATAGGAGCTACAAAACCCACAAGAGTATTGGTTGATTCAGAGTATTGTACTCCAGATTTTATCCTAGTTCCATCCTTGCTTAACCACAAAATCTTCGGTAAATCATTATCTTCGAGATATGGTTCAACCGCTAGTTCACCTTCAGCTAAAGTGTTCAAAGAATATATTATTTTTTTAACTGTCCTATAGTTCGAAAGTTTCAAATTAGTTGCCAATGTTTTTTATGCTAAAGGGCCGCCGACGATTCGAAGGTAAGATGCAAAGAGTTTCAGAATAAAGTCGTGCCTTTTCGCTTCATTTGTTCGCGTAGCATTAATTTCCGCTGTCTCCCACGTCCTTGTGATTACGACCCTTAGACAGAGCACATCGTTAACGACGGCTCAAGTGCGGCGAACTCCCGGAAGAGCTTCGTATGGCTGTAATCCCAAACTCTTGGAACCCAACAGCCATTAATGTGGAGCCTGTAGGCCCCCTTGACAGCCTCCTCCTCAATGAAAAGATAAAGAGGAAGCATGTCGAGGAGTATCTCCATGGATGCAGTCGGGGTCGATCTCATGGCCCCCGTGACACCAATGCAGGCTAGCCTTTGGAGCTTGCGCAGGTCAGGCTGCACCGTTTTGAGCCAGACCCTCGTCCACCAGACGAGTGCCCGTAAGATAGTATGGGTCTAATGATCCCAGTATAAAGCCAGTGTACGGCCTTGGGGTTGAGGCCCCAAGTCTGGCCGACAGAGCTCCTGATCCTCGAGAAAAGCATTTTGGCCTTCTTGATGCACCGATCAAGAATTGGCTTCCATGTAAGTCTGCAGTCAAAAGTCACCCCCAGGTATTTTACCTCGGAGGACTTTGACAGGACCTGGCCAAAAAAGTGATATTATTGAACAGGTCCTTAGTATTCTTCCTCGTAAAAGGAACAAGTACAGTTTTTTCTGGATTAGGGATGTAACGATGCTAGTGTTCGTACGGGGACCCCGACCCCGACCCCGAAAACCGGGGATCCCCGACTTTTTCCCCCGACCCCGGTACCTAACATGTAAAATGAAGTCGGGGTTTTTTTCGGGGTTAGATTTTGGTTAGGTTATTTTTAGCATATAATTTTTTGTCCTGCGCCAAAAACAATCATCTCAATCGTCTCAAATAAGTGCTCCGCTTCTCCTTTATGAAAAAAAGGGCAAGGGGGTAACTAACAACAAACAAAATACAGTAAAAACAGTCACCAAAATTCCAGAGTTCACCATCCTCCCTCTCGTGGATCGGCGGCCCTCCCCCGTTTTTTGTAATGGCAGTGGTCTTTCGTGGGAATTGTAGCTGCGTAGCTCGGAAAGTCGGAATTTATTGGGCTTTTTTACAGTTTCTTGCCTACTAGGCTGATGTCTTACCCCGACCCCGACCCCGACCCCGACTTGTTTTTTTCGGGGATAACCTGCCCCCGACCCCGAATCCGATTAAATTTTTACCCCGTACGAACACTAAACGATGCATCGGCCAAGAATCGGCTTCGGCCAGAATCGGCCACTTGGCCGAATAATCGCATCGGCCGATTTTTTTCGGCCGACTCTCTGATCTTTTGAGCTAGTATAAAGGAACTATAGTCTGTCAAACGAAAGAAGAGCCCTGAGAAATTTGTCCAAATTGGTGTCGCCACCATCGACCCCATAGTACTTTATCAACTTGTTTTGTTTTGTCAATAGTCGTCTGTAATATAGTCTGCTATAAACAGATAGGCTTAATCGCAATAGAACCAATACATTTTGCAATATATATTTAATATGTTTATGTTTCATGGTTTTTTACCATCATCGAGTATTAAAGAATATACAAAAAAATTAATGACAAGACACCAGTTTTATCTATGTTGAACTAGCATTGCAATATATTTTAATGACATAAGTTAAAGTACTTGTCCATAAGTTTAAGTAGTTCAGCATCAAAGCGTCTTCAGTCCACGTCTTCATCAGGGTCTTCGTTAATTTTGTTTTATATTCTTTAATACTAGATGATGGTAAAAACCATGAAACATAAATATATTAAATATATATTGCAAAATGTATTGGTTCTATTGCGATTAAGCCTATCTGTTTATAGCAGACTATATTACAGACGACTATTGACAAAACAAAACAAGTTGATAAAGTACTATGGGGTCGATGGTGGCGACACCAATTTGGACAAATTTCTCAGGGCTCTTCTTTCGTTTGACAGACTATAACAAGTTTTCAATTTAACAAATAACGTAAACGGGACGGTCACTTTATTTAACGTCTTTAAAATTGAGTTGGTGAACTATTTAGTACATATTTGAGAAGTGGAAGGTTGTGGTGAATGAAGGCCAGTTTCTCAGCATTTTGTGGCAGCAAAGAAATAATTAATCAAAAACAACTTGTAGCAGAAAGAATGAATAAAATGTGTGTTGAACTTAATGACCTAGTATCTCGGAAATAGGACCAGATAGATTATTGTCCTTCGAAGTTTTTGACAAGTACCACGCATAGACTAATACCTAAAATTTATTGGTATATTCCCATTGCGCAGAATTCCATTAGACCGAATCCCGCCAATGTTTTTAATGAATTTAGCCAAACCGCGGGTTTAATATTTACAATTCAAACGACGCTATTTGTCGAATTAAGCGACCCCAAAAATGCTATGTAGTTTAATTTCTACTAATGTCGTTCATTAATGAAAGCGTTTTAAATACATTTTTACTGCCTTGGTAACTACTTGACGACTATGCAACAAGATGATAATAAAATACGACCTCGGGAAGTTCTAAACACCGTGTGTTCTAAATATATAATATAATAGTATACAGAAAAAGTGAAAATTGGACTTGACTATTTGGGCATGGATAAAGCATTAAACAAAAACGCTTTCATCCAGTAAAACGGTCTTGTTCAAAACCATGTAAGGTTAGGTTAGTCTTGGTTTGGTTAGGAGGACGTCGCTTCCTCTTTTTAGCAGTTATACGCTTAAAGTACAGTAAACCGGCTGGCTAATAGTATTTTCATGATGAATATAAGAGTAAAAAAACTAAAACAATACTAGCAATTTGTTTTATTATGTCATATTTTGCTGATTTGTTACTATTTTGTTCTTATAATCTCTAGTTTTAAAATAATAATTTAGAAAATGTTTTGATCTTGTGTTCATTTTACATAGGCCTTAAATTGTTTTAAGTTAATTTAATTTTTTCTAGCAAAGACAAAATCTTTGTGTTCCCGGGACTTTAATTATTTAAATTCCATCGGGAACACCCCGAAGTGCGGGTTTTCGGCGCAATGGGATTGGGGTCGGTTGATTGGGATTCGGCGCAATGGGATTGGGGTCGGTTGATTGGGATTCGGCGCAATGGGATTGGGGTCGGTTGATTGGGATTCGGCGCATTGGGATTGGGGTCGGTTGATTGGGATTCGGCGCATTGGGATTGGGGTCGGTTGATTGGGATTCGGCGCATTGGGATTGGGGTCGGTTGATTGGGATTCGGCGCATTGGGATTGGGGTCGGTTGATTGGGATTCGACGCATTGGGATTGGGGTCGGTTGATTGGGATTCGGCGCATTGGGATTGGGGTCGGTTGATTGGGATTCGGCGCATTGGGATTGGGGTCGGTTGATTGGGATTCGGCGCATTGGGATTGGGGTCGGTTGATTGGGATTCGGCGCATTGGGATTGGGGTCGGTTGATTGGGATTCGGCGCAATGCTACTGAAGCATATTTATTAACAGTGAGGTTGACCACCCGGCACCATTGCTCCACGTTAGAGGGAGCAGAGCTCATAAGCCGGAAACTTTCCGGTGAAAACTTTCACCACATCATCCGCATATCCGAAGCAATGGCAGCCCCAACACCACCGAGCCTACCCAAGAGCTCGTCCACCACAAGACACCACAACAGGGGGGGGGAAAGAACTCCACCCTGAGGGCAGCCCCTGCTGGTGGTCATCCCCAGAGAGTCCCCAAGGAGGGACGCCGTCACCTCGCGGTCGATAAGCATGGACTTGATCCAGCGGCCAAGAGTGTCGCTGATACCAAATCTCTTAACTGCATCAGTAATAATCGAGCTGGAGACCTTATCAAAGGCCCCTTCAATATCGAGGATGATGGCCAGTGAAATTTCCTGAAACTCGAATGCCCTATCCAGGCAATTCGTAAGGCCGTGAAGGGCCGTCTCAGTGGATTTGCCTTTTTGATAGGCAAATTGTGAAGAAGAGAGAGGAGTTACCGAGAGTACCTCGTCTCTAATGTACCTGTCCACCAGCTTCTCCAAAATTTTGAGGAAGAAGGAGGTCAGGCATATGGGCCTAAATGCCTTCACCTCGAGATAGTAAACCTTCCCGGGCTTGGGAATAAAGATGACCCTAGAGCGCTTCCAGTCACGAGGTATGTGACCGAGAGCAATGCAAAGTCTATAGATCTTGCATAACGGAGAGACGATGTGATCCAAGCCCTCCTGCTAAAGCAGAGGGAAGACCCCATCGGGACCCGGGGACTTGTAGGGCTCAAAACAGTTGACAGCCTACCGAAGTTTAGGAATTGTATCAACCTGCCTGGCTATTAGCCAGTCCTCTCTCTTCGCCCTGTGCTGAACAGGGTAGAGATAGTCAGGTCTCGTTGGATTGATTAAAGTAGAGTCAGGAAAGTGGACCCTAGCATATGCCTGAGAATCTCAGCCCCAGACATAGTGTACACACCCTCTTGTAACTTGAGAGTATCAAGTCGATGCGTATTATCATGCGCGAGAATATCATGATCTTTGCAGTAGCCGGGACACTAGAGACTTGCTCACAGGAGGTCCTCCAAGAGTCCCTCTTGGCTGCCCTAATGGCCCTGTTGTAGGTATTAAGAGACGGCCTATAACTAGCCCAGTCTCCCGTACGCTTGGCTTTATTAATAAGCCTTCGAGTACACTTCCGAAAGCGATTAAAATCCGCATTCCACGAAGGAACAAGCCTCGAGCGGTTTGCGGTCTTAAGTGGACAGTTACGGTGATAGGATTCAATAATAGAGCACTGTTGGACACCAGCCGCCCTCTCAAGATCCTTAGCTGTAGTATGCTTAGGGGTAAGACCATCCGCGTAGCGTAGGAGTAAGTCCTCCCTATAGCCGGCCCAATTAGTCCGTTTTGGATTGCGTATCTCCGTCCTCAACTGGACAGAAGTAGTCGCAACAGTGAAGCAAATATGCCTATGATCCGACAGAGACGGCTCATTTGATACATGCCAATTAAACACAGAAGACGCAAGGTTTTCCGTGGCTAACTTAAGGTCAATGACCTCCCTTCTGTTAGAGGTAACAAAAGTAGGCTCATTGCTTTGATTAAGAATATAGAGTTTAGAACCAACTAGATATTCTAGTAGATGATCACCTCTCCTGTTGCAGTCAGAATTGGTCCACGTGACATGATGAGCATTGGCGTCGCAGCCAATGAAAAGTTTATCTCCTCCCTTCTCGCATTGATTGACCAAATTGATCACCTCTAATGTCGGAAGAGAGTCCGTATCGTGGGCAAACCAAGCAGAGGCAGCCGTGAACGTCATCTCGGCCCGCCCAGAGCCCAGTACCAACTTCACGGCCGCCGTATCCTGAGACGTGTATAGCGGTAGAGAGATACAGCAAAGGTCCTTCCGAACAAAAATACACGCCCTAGGCCTAACAGCGGTGTGGTCATAAAAGAGCCGCCCCGCTGTGTCGAGACGGTTTTTGTATGAGGGCCACATCTAGACCCTCTATAGCAAACCTCCTACAGAGTACTGCGGAAGCCGCCTTACTATGGTGCAAGTTGATTTGAATTGCACGTAGCGTCCCCATGTTCCCTAAGAGAGGGGTTCAGAAGGGACCTGGCTACAACTCATCAGTCCCGAGAGGGCTAGTAGCACCTCCCCCCCGACAGGCAAGCTCCCAGTCCCAAGATCCCCCCCCCCCCCCCGGTCAGGATCACTAGAACGCTCATCGTCTGGACCCCGTAGGGTCGCATCCGATTCTACCAGTAGGGTGGACTCATCCATGGAAAATAATTCTTCCGAATGAGCCCCTCCCTCTCCCTCTCCCTCTGTGCCTAAAGCGACACCGGCAAGCTCTAGACTAAAATCTACCAGCTCGCTGGCCCCGTCCACTGCCGCAGTGGTTTCCGTGGGCTGTAGGAGCTTGAAAGTTCCCTTATCCACTCCAGTAAAGCCCACAAAACAGGCGTTCTTAATGGCTTCCAAAGAGAAACCATCTATGCACAGTACCCAGTACCGTACGGCACGATCCGGATACATTTCCAGCGTTAAGTGGCAAAGCCACTGTTAAGGATCTTCAGGCGCCGGAACAGCACCGCCAATACTTTTGTAACCTGGTCCCTGGTTCGGAACATCACCTTAAACGGCTTAGGGAGTTCGCTAGCTCTCATCACTGAGAGCACCGCATCCACCACCACCGAGTAGGATATGTTTTCCTTCAACCACTGCCCAGTAAACGCATCTTCACAGGAGTACGTAAGGGCCCCGGCCATAAGGCTGAAATTCCAAAGGCGCGGTAGACGGCTCCCCGAAGGTATCCCATCCAGCGCCCCTAGAATCGCCTTCTGGATTTGGCCCACATCTTCCTCCGTGATGACCGCAGTCGGATATCCATTGTTGACAATGGCCATCTTTTCTGAGCTGGCGGCATCCCTATAGGACTTAGTCCTTTTGGCCACCGCCTACGAATTGCCGAGCAAAGGAGTCGAGTCATCCACTCTTGGTCTCTTCGTCAGGTTGTCACGTGTCGCCGCACCCCCGACAGGGGTGGAGACCGCTTCAGAGCCCGATCCTGCCTTTTCCGAGCAATCTGACTTTTGAGCTGGCGTCGCTGGGTACGTTTCGAAGCCTGGGGGGGGGGCTGGGTGGAGCCAGTCACACGCACCGATAAATCGGAGCGAGTATCGCTAGATCAGGCCCTAGCTTTGTGGTATCAGTGAGGGTTCTACCAGGAGCAGACCCCTGCATTGTAGTTTTAGTAGTTATCAAATTGTTATTTTGTTCAGAATCCATAAGAATCCCACGAGTAAGGGCGCAAGTAAAAGGTCGCCACCCGGTTGGAAGGCTAAATACAACGGGATGTCGCCTGGTGCCCCGACGGGATCGTTAGCGATACCGTAGTTTTACTACCCCAGTACCATGCAGCCCTCGGCAAGATGCCTCAACACCTTGGCTTGAGAAGGACGCGTATCCACTTAGCCCACACAACGTAGTGGTTACCAGCTCTCACCACCGAGGAGGTGTGATACAACGCATTGATGAGGACCGAAGCTAGCGTGGGCAAAGTTAAGAACGCGAGCGTGAAGCCAAAGCAAGAGGGGGAAAGAGAAAACACTCCATCTTGCTTGCGTCCCCAACTTCGAGAGCCACCACCACTAAGCTTTTAGCTTCTGTGGCGTAATGGGTAGCGCGTTCGGCTGTTAACCGATAGGTTGGTGGTTCGAGCTCACCCGGGAGCGGTGTTGTGAAGTCTCAGATGTACTGGTTTGTAAAGAAAATGAACTTGATTTTCGTTATCAGCGGGGTCGATTCATATCAGAACGTTGCCTACGGAATATGAATTAAGGCCAGTTCAAGCTTGGCTGAAGGTGGGGGACTTCTTTTCTCGCGTGACGGCGCTCTTTGCTATCCTTCTTTAAAGGGGTCATTCATAAAATTAAATTTGCTTCGGCTCATTGAGGTTTTAAGAATTTTATTATTGTTCTTATTGCAAGTAATTTAAATTACAGTAAGAAGATGAATGAACTTTCGAGGTAGAAATTTTAGTGAAATTATAAGAATAATTAGTTTTAAACTTTCAAACCTTTTCTCGATAAAGGCTTGGAATTTAATTTTTTCTGGATTTCCTGCAGGTCAGAAGTGTCTCTCGCGAGATTATACAATAACGGTCTCAGACATTTTTCAAGTAGTAGCTTTGGTAACTCAACGTTAACACAAGAACATTTCAGGGGGACAGCAAAATAGGGTAATATAACTTGTACATATGTAGCTAGAACCTTATCATATCTTAAGTAAATTTACGAAACTTTAAACCGATATTGTAGTAAGTATATACCCAAAAAGGTTTGACGTAACATACCTTTTTTAGATTTTATCTTGCAGAACTATATTGCAGACATGAAGATGTATTCTGATTTTAAAATACACGAAATTTAAATATAATAATTTTACTAGTGAATCGACAATCGTACACAGCGCGAGAAGTTGCCGAGAACAGAAGCCGAATAGCAGCTAGCTTTCTAGGAAACGAATGCCAACCGAAACTTCTTTTTGAAAGACCCCCAACCACCACCCTCTACTTTTTTTTAAAACGGTTTTGCATTCTATTCGTCTCTTTATAGTTAACACACATATGTTGGGGAAACTTGGGAAAGCAGTCAAAACGGGTAAAAGAAGAGGAAAGAAATCCACCCCTTCAGCTTCGGGCGTGTTGCTTCAAGTCAGTCTGCCTTAGCGCGACGGCTCGGCGGGAAACAATTTCAAATCGTAGCGTTGCGTCACCGAAGGGATAGCAAAGAGCGCACCTAACGGATATTAAATTCGAACTAAAATGTCAGAAATACAGTCTGAAAACCCTACGGAGAACTGGCCTTAATTCTTATTCCGTAGGCAACGATTAGAAAATATCTTCAGTTTCCTTGTATTTTCAATATTTTTGCAGAATATTTTAATTTGTTTCAATTTATAAAATTGAGATCCCTCTAAGTTCACAAAAGTGAAAATGAAAATATTTATCCAGATACCTAGAAAATCCCATATAGGGTGTTCCTTCCTATGCTTTGGTTCATATGACGAATTAGTCCAGCTATCTTTTCATTAAGTTTAAAGTAGAGATGGCCAATACCAGGCTTAACCCGATACCGATCGATACCGGTGCTAACAGAAACCGATACTGATCGATACCGATGTTCATTCACTATGATCCAAAACCCCATAATTCAACCGATACCGATATTTTTAGTAGAACAGAGCCATTTACATATGCATTTAAATAATAGAAAATGTTTAAAAAGTAATTTCATGAATTATACTACTTCGGCCTTCTGTCTGGCCACGCATATCGTAACATTGTTAATACGACAGAAGATACCACAAGAACAAGCTGATTAGTAGTTCCGAATCTTAAATTTACTTCTAAACGCTATACGGACTTATTACCCTCAAGACAAAAAGCCCCGGTTGTAATCCCCATTATTAAAAGTAATAAACTCCCATCATTGGACAAAATCCTCCGGTCATTTTCCTCCCAGAAAAGAAAAAAAATATCCCACCTTTCTCTGGACAAAATCCCGCGGTCATTTCCTCCAACCTATCCTTGAAAGGAGTAATACAATCCCACATTTTTTAGACAAATACCCCGTTCTCTTTCCCCCTTCATAGAAAAGAGAAAAGAAATCCCCCATTCTCTAAACAAAATCCCCGGGTCATAATCCCTCGTTTTATTGAAATTAAAATCGTCCTAAAAATACAATATCAATCTATATCTATATAAATCAATGTCCAGACTAACTGACAGACTTACTGATAATCAACGCCTAGTCCAAACCGCTTGCCCTAGAAGGCTGAAACTTTGCAGGAGGGTTAATCGTCAGTAGTAGGCTCGTACTTAGAATGATTTTCCACTCAGCCGCCATCGTAAAAAATGGCGCCCAGAAATGTAAAAAATCTTCACTATGCAACCAAGTCGGCGCTTTTCAACCGATTTCACAAATATTTAGTAAAGTGGTTTCCTTTAACCTATAAACGGGCTAAATGGTCTTCTGGGTTCGATTTGTTTCCATATTTTTAAATGTCGGCCAAAAACTTAAAGATTCTTCTTCGCCATATAATGCCCACATGAAAATTAATAAAATAAGTCCCGACGGGCTGACGGGCAACGCCGAGTGCCTTCGCTCCGGGTGTACCTCATATGAGCAGTTCCCTGTAGAGCAGTTCTCGAAATAGCAACCGCGATTCCAGAAAACAGCGGAGTTTTTCAAAACTGCTGTTTTAGAAATATCGGCTGCTGTTTTGGGAAATAGCAGTGTTTGTGTTGAGTTTTGAGCATTTCTTAACAATACAGTTGTATTCGTTGGTTTCAAAAACTACCTTTTTCTGTGATAATTTAATCAGTAATGTGACCTACTAACGGATCGTGTGTACGATTTTTTAAAAGTACATTTAAATAATGTACTATTCTTCAGGCTGTTATCAGTTTAAATAATTTGGAAAAGGTATATCAAAATTCGAGAAAGATTATTTTATTTCGGAAGTAGATAATTGTAAACAGTAATATTTTGGAAAAGGCATATTATAATTCGAGAGAGGTTATTTTATTTCGGATGAAGATAATTGTAAACAGTAATATTTTGGAAAAGACATATTATAATTCGAGAAAGGTTATTTATTTTGGAAGTAGATAATTGTAAACAGTAATTTTGGAAAAGGCATATTATTATTTGGGAGGTCAAAGAAGACAAACAACAATATTTAGAAAAGGAGTAACATTGTTACACCATTTCCAAAATATTATTAACCTAAGTCTAACCAAACGAAACAAAACCTAACCAAAACCTGACCTGACCTAATACTATTTAGTTGAAATAATCAGCTTTAACTTAACCAAATTATTCATATCTGACCTAGTTCTTTATGAGTTCATATAACCCTGCTGGGCCGGCTTACACCATAATAAAAACTATCGTTTTTCGCAAATCTGTTTTTTTCGCTCTTTAAAAAGAACTGCTGTACGGAACGCTGCGGTACGCGGACAAGGACGTTTTGGTCTCGCCGAATTGGTCTTTTTGGTCTCGCCGATTTGGTCGCGGGACTAATTGGTCTCGGGGCTATTTGGTCTCGGGACTATTTGGTATCGTCGGATTATTGGGGTCCCGGGACGGTTTGGTCTCGTGATTATT